>PVJH01004043.1:0-131734 GCA_004026705.1 Nesogale talazaci
AAAGTAAAAGGAAATAGAGGAAAGAATTAGGAGGCAAAGGATATTAATAGAGGACTAAATACAGGTGTGCACATATGTATATAGATTTATATATAACAAAAAGGAGTTAGATCTATGTGCATATATTTTTGTGTTAAGCATTAAGGTAGCAGTTGGACAATGGGCATCAATTCAAGTACTCCCTCAACCCAAGAACACTTTGTTTTAATAATACAGGATTCTGTGATGCCCACCTTCCTGAAAAGATTGTAAAGACAAAAAGGGTACATATGCAAAAGTGGTGAAAAAATAGGATGGTGCCCAGCTATCATATGATATAGTGTCTGGGTTCTTAAAGGCTTGATGATAACATTTAACTGAGAAGCAATAGCACCCACATGGAAGGAGCACACCTGTTTGAGTATGAGTTGTCAATCACGCATTAGACATCAAGGACCCAGAATAAAAAGTATCAGTGTGAAAGAAGGGGAGTGTCGAGTGGAGGCCCAAAGCTCATCTCTAGATATTTGGACATCCCCTTAGAAAAAGGTCATAAGGATGAGATGAGTCAGTCAGGGTGTGGGATAGCACCGAGGAAACATACACCTTTCCTTTAGTTCTTTAATGCTCTGCACCTCCACTCACTATCATAGACTCAATTCTATCTTACAGATCTGATTAGACTAGATCATGAACACTTATACAGATAAGAGTTGGGAAAACAGGGAATCCAGGACAGATAAACCCCTCAGAATCAATAATGAGAATAGAGATAGCAAGAGGGGAAGTGTAAGGTGGGGGGACACTAGAGGAACCAATCACATTTTCTACATATAATCCCCTCTTAGGGGAATGGACAAGAAAAGTGGGAGCATGGAGACAGTGGGTAGTACAAGATGGGGGAAAATATAAAATTCCAAGTGTTCATTAGGTAAGGCAGATGTTTTTGTTTTGTTTTATTTTATTAAAATTGTCCAACAAGTCTTTAGATTTTTGTGGTTTTAAAATCCACTTTCAGTGTTATTATTCTAGTTTGTCCAAGAGAGTGAATTTTTTCAGGTTTACTGATGGGGGCTTTCATTCTTCAATTCTGTTCATCTTATTTTTTAGAGTTTTATATGGGTTTAGTATCTTAGTGCTTGATTTCTGGATTTCTATATGGGGTTGTTGAATTATTCTTAAGTTTACTGGGTGGAAGAGTAAGAGAGAAAAAGAAGAAAGAGGAGGAGAACGAGGAGGAGGAGAGAAAGGAAAAGAGAGGAGAGGGGAGGGAAGGGGAGGAGAGGGACAGAGTTTTCCAGATTTGCTGTTGCTGTTCTCCAGCTCCCTCATTCTGTTCCTCAATCCATGGAAAGCAGCCGCACTTCATTCTTCTGAATTCCTTTATGAGTAGCTCTAATGCTTTTGTTTTTTCCTCAAAAATCTCCCACTGTCTGTAATTTGAACACCCATTTGTGCCACCTCTTCTTATTGGCTCATGTGTACTGAGATTTCCTATTGTTTCAGAGACACAGTGTTCTTTTGTCTTTCTTTGTTTCTTGGTCAGAGGGTACTGGACAGGATAATTCCCTGTGCATCAGTCGTAGCTGTTGAAGAGTTTTTCCATCCCTGATTGGTCAAAATGTCCTGGGTCATGTAACAAGCTATTATTGAGAAGGGATTGATGACAAACAAAAGTTGACTGCTAGTCTTTGTCAAGGGCCTTGTGGAGTTTGACTTCTTTGGTTGCCAGTGGTTATATGCCAATGATTTTTACAGAAACTGATTTCCAATTTTCTACATATCAAAATTCCTCATTTCTCTGAAGTTCAATTGATAATTAAGATTCAATTTGAAGATACCTGTTTCTCTTAATTTTATTTCTGGAACATATTGTTCTACTCTTATGTGATAATCTTTCAGTATATTACCTAGCAATCATCACACTTCAGATTTTACAGTATAAACTAGAACAAAAGTCCTAAAATGTCAGTGAGATTTAAAATATAATTTAAAATTTAATGGTGATGTCTTTCATGAAATTCTAATATCATCATTACAGTTACATGTAATTTTAGTGATTCACAAAGATCTTTGCTATCATTTACAGTACAACATTTCAATTGATGTTATTATTACAAACATTTAAAGTTTATCTCAATTAGCCCTCAAAAGCATTGATTTGTTCAGTTCATTAAAAATCTACATGAAGTAAGTTCAAATACAAACTTCAGATTGCACTATTTCAACGCTGAAATAGTACTTGGACATATTTTTGTCCCCTCTTCTTTCTAACTTTCCTTCATCTCTCCTTCTATAATTTTTTTCTCCACCATTTCCCTCCCCCACCACTTTAGTCTTCATTTTCTATTTGACTTCCTCTTCTATTATTTAATTTCATGGTCTATTCATGAGGTCTTACAAAGCTAAAATCAAACCTACTTCTTTTAAGTTGAATGTGATTCAGAGTGACCCTATTGTGCACAGTACAACCACTTCTAAGTCTAAATCTTGGGCTGAGCCCTGGTGGCGTAAATGGTTGAGTGCAAAACTGTGGCCCGCGGACTTGGCGGTTCAAATCCAGCAGCAACTCTCAGGAGCAGGGCTGGATAGCTCCCACGACCACCAGAGGGCAGTGATGCAATGTTGTTACCAACATGTAACCCATTATACCTCTGGAACTCAATCTCAGAGCTCTTGAGTTGCTTCTGAGACCTGGTGACCTTGTAGAACAGGGTAGAATGGCCCCTGTGTGTTCCAGACATCGTACATCTTTCTGGGAGTAGAGAACCTCGGTTATCCCCCTAGAAGAACTAGTAGTTTTGAACTACTGACTCCACAATGAGCACTTTAATATATTGTGACCACTATACTATTAGCATCCATTAAAGAAAAAATAAATATCACTACCATTGAGGATTTCCAATTCTTACCAACCCTATAGGAAAGAGTTAGTTTGGATTTTTGAGACTTTAAATCTTTACAGAAGCAGATAGACTCATCTGTCTCCTGTGAAGCTGTGATGCATTCAAACTGCTGGTCCATTAACAGCTCAACACTTGGCCCATTACAGTGCCAAGATGTTGTAATGCTGAAGACAGGTTCAATATCAGGGTTTCAGCAAAGCATTATTGTTAAAAACAAAATACTATGAGAAATAGTGGAAATACATATGGTGTATAAGGTATTATAATTTCAATGATTCCAGAGGTGAACATGTTTAAAAATACTTGTATGTAGCAATAGAGGAGATGTTCTTAAAAGATAATTATTAACTTCCATGAATTACAAAGAAAATTCTTCTGGACTTTTTTTCTTGTTAGTTTATCAGAGTTAGGATGCACATGTAAGTTCAACAATGTAGGAAAATGAGAGAAAAGGTAATGAAGAGAAAATTAATTAAACATTTATGGACCTCACAAGAGGTTTATTTTCAAAGGGGTAAATTGGCTGAGATAATTTGCTGAACACTAGTAATAAGGTGTCAGCAATTTAAGACTCACTGCCTTTTACTTAACAGAAAATTTGTGTTGAGCTTAACTAAAACTTACCTCATTGAAAATTTTATTTTCTTGCCTTCCTATCTAATTGAAATATTTACCTTTTGCATTCCTAGCAAGTAATGTTTCCTATGATCCTTGAATTGCTATTTAGTAGTTTTTTTTTAAGGACTCTAGAAACTGTGATTCTTTAATCTTAAAACAAAATGAAATTCAGAATTGTTGTAAATCATATTAGGATTTTAAATATGGTAAATGGTTCTCTTTAGTATTTAAATATTCTGCTAGCACTTTTGAGGAGAACTAAAAAGTGACATTAACTATAAGAAATTACAGAGAGACTGCCTACTCTGTATTCATTGTCTAAACTCTCCTGTGCAGATTTGTAACTTTCCAATCAGTTATGTTCTAAAGACTGAATAGTTTTGGTCTCAGAACAATTGAAAGTTCTTTCTGAAGATCTAACTTTTAACAGGCTGGTAAAATTAGTATATAATTAAGAACCACTCTGATATAATTTCTGGTAATATATTCTTAGACTTCCGATTCATATTTTGTGATATGAATGCTTTTCCATCAAGTCAAGTTGGAGCAACGTCAAGCAATAATTTTCTATTTTTATCATTAATATTAAATGTCATTTGCTAATAGACCTGGCTTTATTGAGCTATGCACTTTGAACTGGGTTCAAACTGGGTTTGAACTGGTGTTGGGTGATAGCAAGTTGGCCCCAACCCATCGCCAACCTGTGCACAAGAGAAAGCAATTCGGTTCCACGGGCCCTCCACTGGACTGAACATGATGCCCTTCTCCAGGGACTGCTCTCTCCTGACCACATGTCCAAAATATGCCTTTGGTCTTGCACTTTAAATAAGGAAGGCACTCTGGGATACACATTCGTTGTACTCACTCACTACTAGAACTTCCACTCACTATAAGAATTCCATAAAATATGGAATTCAGTTGAGATGTTATATGACGTATCTGTAGGGTTTCATGACCCTATGCTGGGATAGTTTGAGAATTTCATCTCACCTTGAAGAAAAGGCACAGGTGATTTCCAACCTGCCAATCTGGCCCCAGCCTGATGTTCTCTCCTTGGGGTAAGTCCTTCTTGCAAGAAGGTCCCTGGGAACCTCCCTCTCCCCTCTCCCCTTTCATTTTCCTGTGTTTTGGCCAACCGAGAGCTGCTGGAAACCCTGCTATATATCCGCCGCCTTTGGTTCCACAGGATTCTGCTTCCATCTGCTGTGATATTCCTGCAGTCTCCGTCACTGGATGTAGTTGCATGAGTCCAAAGAGGGGTTCGTGGACTAGTAGTGAACTTGTAGCTGGAGTTCCCCTGAGCTGGATTTTTTTTAGTGTAATTACTTCCTGATATCAAGTTCTTTCTTACACATGTATGAGGCTCATTGGATTTGCTTCTCTACTTAATCCAGCCTAACACATGTAGAGATTTTTTTTTTAATTTTGGTAAACATATTTTGGTAGCAATGATTGACCACTATATATTAAAGTGTGACAAAAGGGGACAAAAGTTTACATTTTGTCATGTATATTAAGATTTTTTAAATCATAGTAATTACATAGTAACATTAACTTCCAGATTGTCCTGTATTTTCTGTTTAAAAAACTGTGGCAGATACAATTTTGCTCGTCATTATCTTTAGGGGACATTTTGCCCATTGAAAATCAATTTAATTCAATTGCAAGATTATTATATTTAAATCTATTGTGAGATTTTTCAAATGCACATAAAATAGAAAGAATAATATGGTATCATCATCATGCAACCTCAATTACTATACAATTTCTGCCTTTTGAGCTAAGAATATTTTCTTCATGCTTTTATACTAGAGTATATCAAGTTTAGTTATATGATTTTACAAATAAATAATTTAAGATGGACAAAGAAATATCACTTAAAATGTGAAACTAGGCATGCCACCAATGCATCGATCGACATTTTGTAAGAACAGAATATTAAATTTTAAAATAGTAAAAAATCTTCCTGGTATATTTATCATTATGTAAACATTCACAGTACATGAAACAAGCGCAAATGAAAGCAGTTTTTACTTAATGCAACTTTTAGATCCCACCCCCAAATCCTTCCCTCCATAGATTGACCCCAGGTTAGGTGTATTCACAGAATCAGCAGTACCAGCTATCACCAAATATTCCCATGCATTTTCTGCTCTTTCATTAGTTTGCTCTTGACATTAGTTTGCTCTCCGGCTTTTACTCTGTATGACCCTAAACTATACACCAGCTCATGGCAATGCAATCATTTCCTTACAATGATGAAATATACATTCCTCAATTCGAAAGCTATCTTCTCAAGAGCAGAATTTAAGCTTATTAAGAATTGTTTAATCTATTATTAGATAATCCACCCATACAAAACCAAAGTATTGGAAAAGAAAAAAGAATGTGGCAATTCACTTTACATAATGCAGGTGGCACTCCCATGAGTTTTTAAAAAAATTATTGCCAAAAAGAGAGAAATTTTTAAGTGTAGTTATATATTATTTTGAAATTGGTTCAACATATTGGTGAGAGTGGAGTTTTTCTTCTGTTAATTATAATTCCAAGACTATTCACAGAAACCTGTGTTAGACTGGGATGTCTAAGGAAAACAAGTCTGGTGACAATAATATACATATTAGAATGAGTTTATATCAGCAAGTATCCCAAGGATCTTGGGGGGGTGGTCAGTGGTAATCAGTTGGGTTGAGTTGTGCAAGGTCCACAGTTGGAGATCGTCAGCTGTTCTGCAGGAGAAAGATGGTGCTGCCATAAACAGTGACGATCTCAGGAATTCACAGGGTCAATTCTACCCTAGCCTGTCAGGTTGCTATGACTCACATTGACTCCAAAATTGTGAGAAAAAGGAACTTCATCTTATATCAAAGAAAGGCATCCCAAACCTCTCTAACTTCAGTCCTTAAGTCCACTGCAAACCAAGGCCTTTTCAATCTTACGTAGCTTCAGACTAGTGATACAGACAGGTGAAGGGAAATGTAGGCAGATCACAAGTCAGAGGGTGCAGAAGCACATCAATCCACGGTTGGCAGAAACACGATAGGGTGCTGAAATCTCTCAGTGTTTGGTGACCCACATAGGACCAGGACTGGAGGTAGAGTCTCAGTAATCAAGAAGGTGAAATCACAAAAAGACAGAGATTCCCAGTTCTTTATAAGGTCGTGCCCCCGAGGAGGCATTATCAGGATATGAATGACTGGCAAGTTGGACTCCACCCTTCCACTTCCGTAAAAATTCAAGTTGACATAAAATCATGTAGTTACTCCAATACCCATTAAAAAAATTGAAGTAAAATTTATGTGTAATAAAACTCATGTATGTTAAGTATGAAACTAGATGAGTGTGAACAGAAAGTATCTTTGTCTCTTGGGACAGAGCATTGCAATCAACCTGGAATGTCTCTCTGTGTGCTGATTTCTATTACCATACAGGCCCGTCTGTCTATTCCTTGACTCATGGAAATAGGGTCATAAAAATGGAAACTAAAGCTAGTCTTTATTTTTTGTTGATTTCCTTTGGGTCAATATACTATCTTTTAGAATTATCCACATGGAAATATATGATTTTTCATGTCAATATTGATTTCTATATCTACATCTACATATGCATATACATCTTTATGTATGTGCATATATATCACTCCATTGTTTTTCACTTGTGTGACTCCAAATCAAAATTTTTGTGCATATTATTGATGAACTTTTAGATTTATTGTTTAAACTATTATGATTAAACTGGTATGAATATCCCTATATAGATTTTTGTAGACATATGCTAGTACTGCCTTTGAGTAAATAATAAATAGAATGTTTAGGTTCCAGTAACAATTTATCTCAACAAATGTTAAATGTTGTGTATTAGGAAATCTCTCACAGGCTTAGGTGTTCATGTTTTTAATCAGGTGTCAGTCACATAGACATACAGCACTCGTAGCTGAACTTAGGTCTTTATTTTTCAATTCTTCAAAGGTCAGACTGACACAGCGTGTCCCATGGCCTAAGGAATACAAAATTGCTTTTTATTTCACACAGGTTTTACCAAGGACTTAGATCTTAACCTTTAGTAAGAGAAGCACCAATGCCCATATGAAATTTTATATATTGACAATACTAGGAAATTGATTGCTTTATGGATTCTACTGTCCCCATGAGTTGTAATCAACTAGATTTCAGTAGGTTTATTTTTGGTTTTTAGAGAGGACTTAATGCTGACCAATCTGTAAACCTGTATTTATGTTAAACATAAAAAACATAGTTCAACTCTGGGTAAATAAATTTAAAGAGTATTATCAGGGGGTGGCCAGTCCTGTGATATACTCACAGCAAGGGTTCAACAGGCAGTTGTGTAGCGATAATTTTTTATTTATTATAACACTGATAAAGAGATCATGTAAGAGAGAGAGAGAGAGAGAGAGAGAGAGAGAGAGAGAGACAGAGACAGAGAGAGAGAGAGAAAAGAGCACTAGAAGTTACATATATATCCTTTCATGACACATGCTCATCTCCGCCCCGCTAGATGGTCCACATGGAAAGGGAGACAGGAGAGTGGCAGCATGAAGGGAGGCAGGCTGGAGCGAAGCAGGCTTTTTACACTATCCTATGTCCCATCCCTACATATCCACTGGAGCCAAGCCAGGCCCCTAATTATAGGCAAGGACATACATCACAGGAGAGGGCTGTCTTAAGAGCTATATGGTGATAAGGGGAGTGGTCTTAGGAATATCCACATGACTGTGAAGAGGGGGGTGAAAAGGCCAGATCTTAACCTGTGGAGGTAGATAAGCATTTCTATCAGTCTAAGGGCTATTAACAATGGCTCCTGAATCCCGATCACTGGCTTTGAGGGAACGGACCCACCAGCCTAACAGCAGGGGAGTTAGCCTGTAGTTAGACAACACAAAGGCCTTAAGTAACTGGGAACTTCAGGGGGAATAGCTAACTTCACTTCCATGGCAAAAGCTGATAGAGAGTCTGCTTAATATTTGGATCATAATAATTGTGGAAAAGTTCTGTCTTCACCCCACAGAATATGAATGAGTGAAGTTCTAAATATTTCAAAGATAGGTAAAACCATGACCAGGCTATGAAGTCAATTCTGACTCACAGAAACCTTATAAGGGGTTCATAAGGTTTTAAATCTTTATGAGACCAGACAGTTTCATTTTTTTCCCACAGAATGGCTAGTAGGCTTGAACGATAAATTTTGAAATTAACTGTCCATTGTTTATCCAATATTGACACCTGGATTTTAATGTAATTCAGTTGAATTCACTAGAAATAATAGCATGTGTATTTGTATTAGTAATGAAATTACTAGGGAATTCATTAATATGATGTATTCAAAAGGTAAATTTCATTTCTTGTTTGAATATGAATTATTATCAGGGTGGTAGATTGTACATGGTCACAAAAATGTAATCTAGTGTAAACTTGTTAACACTCTTTTTCATTTAATACACTCAGGTTGTCTATATCATATATATGGCAGGGACAGCTATACTGAAAAATCTAGTTACATAAAGAATTCAGGTTTTTTATTATGCTATTGTTATGTGCACTGCAGATAATTGAGGTTCTCATTAGATTCACTCAAGTACTGCACCTGATTGAAACTTTGCATATGCTGTCATGATTGCAAAGTCAGGGGAAAAATGAATGAAGTGAACTGAAAGCTGGCTCTTAAAGATTCTACCTGCAAACAATAATCCCTTTCCTCAAATTTATTAAACAGATAATATTACAGAAATCTATCTCAAGAATGAAGATGTTGATATTCCTTGCACTTGTGAAAAGTATTGTTGTCTAAAAGTCCGTTTTACTGATCACCAATTATACTATCTTATTTCTTCCCCACATGGAAAGCACATTCAACTAAACAAGTTCTTCTTTATTTAATTTTCTATGCAAAAACTCCTTGGAGTCAGCTGGAACCACACAACTTATACTTTCAACCTGCTCCATAAGCCTCAGGAATTCATTTTCCAAAATTACCATTTATCATCATCCCATAGGCATGTGAAACTTGGACACTGAATAAGGAAGACCTAAGAAGACCGATGCATGTGAAATATGATGCAGGTGAAGAATACTGAGAGTACCATGGCTACCAAAAGAACAAACAAATCTCTCTTAGTAGAAGTAGATACAACCTTTTCCTCAAAGGAAAGAATAACAAGACTTTGTCTCATATACTTTGCAGAGACCAGTCCCCGGGAAAGGGAAAATTGCTTTGTAAAGTAGCAATATGGTGGCAAAGAAGACCTTCAGGAAGATGAGTGAACACAGGGATTGCAACCCGGGCTCAATGGTGAACAATGGTGAGGACAGCACAACGCTGGGCACTGCTTCCCCTCTTTGTACCTTGGGTTGCTATGAGTAGGAAGCAAGTCAAAAGCATCTAGCAACAACTGTTTTTAAAATTGTGATAAATATGTATTCAACCAAACTTTTACTACTTCATCATTATATCTTTTTGAAGCCAATTTTGTAAATTCAAAGTTACCTTAGGTAGTTATTTTTCACAATATTGTGCCATTTTAAACATGGCCACCCTTCCTCTAGAAGACATTAATTTTTCCTTACTCTTTTTTTGTTATCTTCTGCTGCCAAGAAATCTGAAAGTGCATACTATATTCTTTAGATTTTTTTCTTCTGTATATTCTACTGTTATGTGTTCATCTTATATGGCTCGGTGCTTAAGTGTTGGCCTGCACCCTGAAAGGTTAGCTGTTCAAAACCATCAGACACTCAGTGGAAGCAACATACCATTTGTATACCGGTAAAGAACTGTAGACTTTGAAACCCTTAAAAATCATTCTCTCCTCTCTATTGGTCCCTGGGTGTCATAGTTGATTTGACAGAACTGAAGGAATGAGTGAAACAAAAAAAAATTAAGTACCTCAAACTTAATGGCTTTAAACAACTGTATATTTTTACACCATAGTCTCAGAGATACAAGTTAGTGATTGCATATGTAAATGACTTTATAGAAAGTCAAAGAACTTCATTTTCATTAAAATATTTTAATAAGAGCAAGCCATGGGCTGAGTCCCAGTGGCGTAGTGGTTGTGCGCGGGACGGCGGCCCACTGGGATGGAGGTTCGATTCCAGCTCCCAGGAGCAAAGGCTGGGCCTCCTACTCCCACCAACTGAGGGCAGTGATGCCTAAAAAAAAAAATTAAAAAAAAAAGAGCAAGCCGTAAGGTCAGCTAAGATTCATAATACTTTTCTTCCAGTCACTGTGCAAACAAGAGAGTAAGCACATAATTCAGAGTATTTGTTATGATGTAACTCATTTCAGATACAAATGTCCATGTCTTTCAAGATAGGATAGGAGACTGTGCAATTTAAACACCCAAAACAATAATTTCAGTGAGTATTATTAGTAAATGTACTCACTCATGCCAAATATTTATCATGATATAGCAAGGGTGCTCTTCTTTTAAAAAAAATCACTCAAAGATTTATGCCAATGACTTAAACATTTTGATATATGATTGCATGATCACAAAGTCTTAGAAAAAGGAGAACTTAAGAAGTCAAATGCAGTATATTCATACTTCGGCCACAACATATCTGCTCATGTAAATACTTAAAAATATGAAATTAAATATGGAATTGGATAATGGGTAGAGATTGTAATAATTTTGAAGTTATTGATAATACATATCTAGTTTGTCTTCAACAGAATGCTGGTACTGTTTTAGGGTACAAACGAGACTCTAATCTCAAGTATAATTTAAGGAGAATATTTATTCAGACAAAGAAAACAAAAAGACATAGGCATATTATTGCATAAGGTGGTCATTAGCATGATGTCATAATATTGTCCAAGGATTCACCATCAGGATGTTATTTAAATAAGGTCTGGGGCAAAGGAGACTTTCACAAATTCATGATTGAAGGCGGATCAGTATATCATCGCTCCAGCTGGGACTACAGAATCAGGACTAGGACCGTGGTTGGATGTGTACATTATGCTAAAAGAACTTACAAGATTAGTCGAGGATCTGTCCATCAAGATAGTAAGGATACGACTGGCAGAGCTTGACAAATGACTGTACAACCCCAATTCTTCCCAGTTAGACAGTCTACATCAAGGACACACCCAATCACCCCCTAAGAGAGTGCTCTTTCTTGACAACTGAAGGGTGCAGGTAATCCACCTCCCATAGCACTCCGACAACAAAACTGTCTGTATCCTTGATTAATGACCAGAATGAATTCCATGGTGACTTAATACCTGCAGGTACTCTGTAACTGGGTTGTGGGTTTTCATTGTTATCATAATTTTGTGCAAAATGGGTAATCAGAATTTAAACTCTAGTATAGCAGATTTATGAGTCTAAGAGACTATCTGATGAGAATACAACAGAAATTAGCAAAGGTTTACAGGCAGTTATGCTGGAAATGGGGACATTAAATGTGCCACTGGTAAATTTTTAAAAGAAATGAAACATGTTATCAACACTAGAAGAAAAGCTATTTGTGCTATTAGATGAAAAATGGATGAATTCTTTTCAAATTCTTTACGGAAATAACAGAAGATGAACTTGTATATTCTGATAATGAGGATTTTCTAATAAAATCTTGAAGCAGCTGAGTGTATACTTGATGGAGCAGTATGGGGTATATATCCTTGTATAACATGTGGGAGAAAGAAGCAACTTTAAAGAGTAGCTTAAATAAAACTTGAAGATTTGTGCCATTCCATTAGAAAGACTAAGAATGTATGCTCTGAGGAGAACCCCAAGAACATGATTGGATGACCCTTATTTTAGAATTTAGAAATGCAACCAAGTATCTTAGCATAAATATTGGCTATTTTGACTGAAGAGACCAGAGATAGCATGGAATAAAGTCAAGTTGCCTCCTGAAACTCTGTGTGTCAGTAGAACTATTTGAATTTCAAACATCTATTTTCCCCCAAGAGATCTTGGGAGCTGTATAAAGACCAGAACAACTGGCATGGATGAAAGGGAGGATCTGAGTAGATAGGTCTTCAAAGTTGGGAAGGAACTATGGGTATCTCATAAACAAATAACTTGTCAAAATAGTGTTAATAAGCATGACACTAACTATAATGGTATTATTAGATAACAGTTAATGAAGGAAGTATCATGCAAGTTTTATTACTTCTCTGTAAAATAGCTATCATTTAAGTTATTTTCATGGTGTTAATATATAAATATCATACAATGTAAAGAAGAACAAGTTATAATCATTATTAACTTGTAAGATAGAGAGGACACAATCTTGCTTGGCTGAACCTGAAGAGCATACTGAGGAAGTTCCAAAACAGCAGACTTCACTGTGGATTACACAACAAGGTAAAGAAAACAAACAACTTCACAAGTGGACAACAAACATCATCTAGAAATGTGGAGAAAAGTTTGAAATTATGAAGAATTTCCATTATCTTGAATGCACAATCAGTTTCCTTGGAAAACATGGTCAGGGAATCTAAGGACATGTCGTAGTGGACAAATTCGTGGCAACAGAACTTTTTGGAATCTTTAAAAGGAGTGATACATTTTGATGTATCTCTAACCCAAGCCATGACATTTCAAATCATCTCCCATTCAGGCAAAAACTGGACAGTTAATAATGAAGACTCCCAAAGACTCCCAATGTCTTTGAAAGATGGTGTGAATGAAGAATATTAAATAAACCTCTAAATGCACTACTAAAGCAATGAACAATATTACTATATGTGATTACTTACCGTTTGCTTAATAATTGCACTAATGTTCCACATGTCAGTCTGTCTGGGATAAAGTACAGCCTGAATGTTCCTTAGAGAGGAAGAGAGTGGAACCCCTCCTATACTTTGGACTTATTATCAGGAAGGTCCAGTCCCAAGGGAAGGACATGATATTGGTAAATAGAGGGTCAATAAATGGACTCACAAAGTAGGCACTATAATAGGATTAAATTTAGGCAAGTTTATGCTAATAGTATGGTAGAGCATGGGAGTGAAGAGAGTGATTTTTATTGAATATGCACAGAATTCCTGCATTATCTTGGGAGTACTTTTTCTGGAAAACATTACCACCCTTCGCAAAATTTCCTCTTCTCTGCAAATATTTAAAAGCCTATTCTTACATGGATGAAGAGAAAATGGTATCAGAAGACTGGTCTGCTGACTGTGGGGGTTATTTCTTTTTCTCTCCTTGGGGATTCTTAATGAAATTTCCTTATGTGAAAATGCTATTCTGTGCCTATCAAAGGAAATCTTTATTTTGAGAATGTAAGAAACTGAAGGACCAGTAACAATAGCGTAGGAGTGAGTTGTATTTTCTTCAGTTGTATGTAGATTCTATCTATGTGCCATCAAAACAGATATGTAATTTTTAGTATAAGAAATTGGTTATTGCTGAGCCCCGGTGGCGTAAGTGGTTGAGTGTGGAACTGCAGCCCACAGGCTTGGCGGTTCAAATCCAGCGGTGGCTGGGTAACGCCCATGACCACCAGAGGCAGTGATGCCCACACACACACACACACACACACACACACACACACACAAAGAAATTGATTATCTGAAACAATTTTACATGTGTAAGACTATACCCTATGAGTTATGCTTAGTTTTTGACAAAGGAAAAAATAAAAACCTTGACCTTCCTAATAGAAATAATGGAACCCTAAACCATGTATAATAAATTTGGAAATAGGATAAGACTGTTTTAGTTTAGGAAGAAGGACATGTGGCACAATCTTGCAATTGTTAAACAAGGGTAATAAACACATAAAAGTGAATTGACTCATGCACTTCTTGGGAATTATTGACAGTAGTAATTTTTATTGATGAAGATTTAACCAGAGATGTTTATGGCATATTTTAGTATCCAAAACTTAAAATTCTAAGATATCCCTGTGCATGAGTTATCAGACAATGGCATTTACAACCGATCACTAAAGGTCTTCTCTTTGGGCAATTGGTGGTTGGCAAAGAATGTGTACAGATATCCAGTACTCTATTAATATGTCTTTTATTTTATAACTATAGACAAGCATTTTTGAAAGAGCAATAATTAGGGACTGTTAGTTTGCACTGCATTTGAAGGAGGCTAGAAATTTTTCCTCTGATAAAAGATTACATGGTAAAATTAGATAATTCTTGGAGCACATTGAAGAAATGATTAGACAATATTTGCCTTTAGAAAAAAATCCATTTGTATGTTTTAATATCTCCCAGAAATTATGCTTAACAGAAAATGATAAAAATTCTCCTTAATAAAATGAGTATCTTTATTTCCAAATTTCATAAATGTGCAACTTGACTTGATTGCTATGGTTATAGCTATTGCATCCCCAAAACAAGGCTTAGGAATTTACAAGTATACTTTTTCAAGATTACATATTAAAAATATTAAAATAGTATATTCTAATATTCTTTATATAAGTATTTAAAATATACTTCTATAAGTATATTGGTGTAGATGAAATTTAACTCAAAAATATTTTTGATGCAGCATTATAATATAAATCAAAAAAGATTTTGCTTCGTCTAAGTATGCATTTATGTATATTCATAAACATGCATGTAAGCACACACGTATGTTTTATTGACATATTCTATGCCAGAGTATATTATTTTATTACTATATTGAGTTATATGACAGTGAGCCAATTTTCTGCCCTTCTCCCACTTTTAGCAGATTCTGAGTTTTACCATTTATCATGTATCAATTTGAATTTCTGTAAGAACTATAAGATCTGTTTATTAAGAAAAGCTAAAGGCATTTAGGTATACTAAAACAAAGACAGCAACAAACTTAACAACGAGGCAAACCTGACACCTGGGACCTCTATAAAACAGAGTGGAAATGCCATTTAGAGCTTAGAAGAATATACATTTTTATAGGAACAGAGAGTGTCTTTTTCCCTAAGTAGCTTCTTATCCCACAGAGTCATCAAGACTCCTTAAATCCACGAATTCTACTGTAACCATGGTACCTGTGAAGGAAGTCAACAGAGACTCCAGAGGTTCCAGGCTAGAAGTGAGCTTGTATAGTGATACCCCACAGAATGGGCGATGCACCTGAAGAGCTGAGCCAATTCACCAGCTCATACCAGTTGGAAAAGAAGTTTACAACAGCATAAAACCAGTAAGCAATGCAGACTTGTTTAATGAATTCTCTATTGAAAGTAGGATTTATAGAGAGTTAACATTTTACTTTGGAATTGAAACCCTTTTGTAATTTCAAATCTGTTATTATTTACTGTCAGCAAGCAGGTATTAGGAAATATTTAGAATTTGTTCACTCTTCATAAGCCAAATTTTGGCTACTAACATATAGGTGATACAACTACGAGAAACTTTGAAGATGTTGAAACAATACTCTAATTCTCAGTTACTTGGCTCTTCCAGGAGACATCTGCATCTAACACTTTTGCTTCTGGAAAAGGTAGAAAATCATAAAGTTCTAAAGAGACAGGTGGAGTGAGAAGGAAAATCATGTCATAGACTAGGCTAACTGCTATACGAGAAAACATGGTATGAATTAGACCAAATGAAGGATAACATGACCTACTCCATCATACTTTAACTGTAGAACCATACTCTAAATCTCTGTAGGCAAACACAGATTATTGCAAATTTCTGATATGTATGAGACAGAAGCAGGTAAAGGAGGGATAGATTGACAATGAAAGGGTTTCTAGGACAAAAGTGAAGTGGAGTCACATGTCCCAATATAAAGAAGGGTGAAGGGAAGATAAGTCACAATTCCTTATCAATGGAAGTCATAGTGCTAATGAAAATTTATAAGTGAACAAGTCAGGATCCTCACACTACCACTCATATGGTTAAATTTACTCTTTTTTTCAGAGCAGGATACCAAGAGCAAAGCATAAATTCTGAGAGGCAGGGTTACATGTACCTATAAAGGAGAGGTGTGGTGTAAAAAGTCATCCAACAGCATAAGGTATGCCAGAGAGCTTACCAATGGTGTAAGGCCTTCCATTAGGAGAATTAAAAACCTGACTCTTCATCCCATGTCACATTAAAGTGCTTCATATATTCTATTCAAACCTTTTCTCTAACTCTGGTCTGAATGCTGCCCCTAATTTGAATTCTTTCTTATAAGACGGATAAGATCAAAAAAAGAAGAGGCATGAAGCTTTGAACCAGCTTCAAGTTATAAAAAAACTCACTGCCATCAAGTCAACAGTGTCCTTAGAACAATGTCACTGATAACTAATATGCATTGTTCCATAAACCTCACATCCTTCTGTGTAGACCTGGAACATGCAAAGTAGGTATTTATACTTAGAAGGACCAGAAAGCAAGACAAAAGAATAAGTTCCATGACAAATATCCCTCCTTATGTCTGGGCAGAGATGATGATGCTTCTTGCATATCATATGTCAGGGCACATGTCTGGCCTCATCCTGGTCTGGTGGGTTGACGTAAATGAATTGTAAAGTTATGTTAAGAGAACCTCACCTCTTTAGCATCATAGTTGAGTAGACTAAGGAACCACTTTAGCTCAGGAATTTTAAATCCTCAGCCTATATGTCTAATTAAATCTTTTTAACCCAGTTAGCAAACATCAGCCTTCAGTGAAGGTCAGGTCTAAAGATACCAAGAGGGAGAAAAACAGTGAAAGCCGTGACTGCGTGGCTTGCTGTCTGAGCTCTACACCTTTGCCAAAGACAATTGCCAAGGTTTTCTCCCACTGTTATGATGGATGTGTTTGAAAGTTTGATTAATAGCTTGGTGCAGTGCGTTTGGAGATTGTGATGAAGTAGAAACTCTTCAATGGCAACAGATTTGGTTTTATATTTTTATGCAGCAAGAGGAATCTCTGGATGGTGCAAATAGCTAATCTCTTCAATAGTTCGTTGAAAAATTGGATTCTATCCAGAGGCACATTGGAAGGAAAGCACATTCCATCAGCCAATGGAAACTCCATGGAGCTCATGTGGGAGCATGTGATCGAGAATGAAAAAAATGTTAACCAATTTTCTTTAACAGAAGAACCATAGTTCTCATCTGTGAATGCAGCTGTGATTCACTTAGACATGAAGGCATTGGGTTGCTTTGATTCTAAACTTGTTTCTGCAGAATGTTCTTAACCATTACTGAATATCTAGTAGTCCATTTCTAAAATAAGCTGGTCAATATCTAATGAATGGTTCAATGGTACAAACAATAATTAATCCTAGAAATGAAATAGTATCAAGGGACACCTTATCGCATTTTGTGGGCGAGTAGCACAGTCGCTGTAATAAGTAGGACAACACAGTCAGTGAGAGAGAGGTAACAGCATTGAGCAGATGGTTTTGACATTTCGTTGATGACAGATGGTTAAATAGGGAACAGTGTGAGTGGGCTTGGGGTCTGGGTTCTATATAATTTCCTGCCATCAGCTTTATTTCAACTCATAGCTACCCCATAGAACAGAGCAGAACTGGCTCGGGGGTTCCACAATGAAACCGTCATGGGAGTGAGAGTCATCTGTTTCCATGGAGTGCTTGCTGCTTCAAAGTGCTGACTGTGTAGCTGGAAAATGGATAAGTAACACACTAGGCCTCCAGTTTTCCTTCAGCCATGTGGTGATCATGTGCTTATGTTAATTTCATGATTGAGGTGTAGGAGTGGAGTCTACTGACTGTTAGTCTGGAGATAGCTATTGAGTAGCCAATGAAGCCTCTGTGTGGTCATGGCTTTCTCCTGAGACTTAAGGGAAATCTCCCCTGCAGAGGAGAAGCTATCTCCCCGTTTGTTGGGAGTTAGTCTCAGAGCCAATGAATTATGGACAAAACAAGATGGCAGCATCCGAGAAGCTGAAGGAGCCGGAGGAGAAGCCACATGACTTTACCCTGATGGACCAGAGCTCTGAAGCTGGAGAAGCCACGTGGAAACCCCTGCCAGTACCGAGTTGCTTCTACCACCACGGGATGCTGTTGATGGACCCTGGGCTCAGGAAACGAGGAGTCAAGAACGGACCCCTGCTAGCACCAGGATTCTCTACCCACTGACCTGTGACTTCGTGAGTCGGAAGGAGGCATTATAGACCGGTATTGGACATATGAGCAAACCATATCATACTACCGATACAAAGAGCCAGGGAAAATCTGCCAAGAAAGTGATTGAAGCATAGACAATCAGTGGGTCTAAGTAAGTGATCTATTTCTCTGGGAAGGTTTTTTTTTTCTGTTTTGTTTGGTTTGGGTTTTTTTTTAATCTGGTTAGAGCAAGTTAAGTAGTCTTATTATTTGGATAAATGAATTTTCAATGTTATTGAAATACAGAGTTATTTGAACTTCATTTCCTGGGCAAGATATCCCATGACTAATCATTGGCAGAGAAAGCTAGGGCTCTAGATGGTTTCAATTCTCAAAGGTTAAAGTTGACTTAATATTCTCCTAAAATCCAGACTTAGAAAAGCATATTTTGAGGCTAAGAATGAACTGGTTTGGTGCTCCTTCATTTTAAAAACTATCACAAACTCAATTTACTTAATATTATAAGAACTACCACATTACTTTCACACTTTATTGAATTAAATATGGATGCTGTGTAAAGCAAGATAATGTAAAAAAAAGTACTTGAGCAGTTTAATTTTAAAAAGTCTTGGAACTTAGTCTGCTTATCTGAATTTTGCAAATAATGAGTTGAATAAGAAGTCCTAGAAAGCATTTTAAAAACCTGATTTATAATAATAGTGTTAAATGATAAAAACTTTGTGCTTTTTATCATTGTAATTTATCATGTTCTATAAGGCAGAATAGTTCTGGTTTGTTAAACATTAATTAAAATTGCAAATTTAGCTCTTGCTAGTATTGATGATGCTTTATTTGGTGAATTATTCATGGTAACTAATAATAGTTTAGTTGCGAGGTTCCTCTCTATTTATTATGCATGTAGTACATCATTTAGAATTTTGATCTTTCCCACATTAAAATCCACATTTACTTTTCAGTCCTTTATAATACTGTATAATCATTCTTGTTTGAAAGGTCTACTGGATCACTTTATACATATTTGCAGAAGTTTATCTGCACTTAGAGCCATGCACTTCTAAGTTTAGAATTATCTAGAGCAACCCCAAGAGATATCACGAGTATTTAAAATGTCCTATCTTATTTAAAGCAATGACACAACAGATAATTTCAAGGAAACAAAACCAGACATGTAGGTAGGAGGAAAGAGTTCAAAGGCAAACAATTAAGAAAGCTGTTGAATTTACCAAAAGATCACCCAAATTTTTTTTTAAAACTTTAAAGATAAATGAATTCCATCTAAATGTAAAACGAGCTAGCAGAGTGTTATGTGTTACCTGGAAGAGAAAAATCAGAAGAGATTCTGAGTTTGTCTTTTACAGTGGATCTTTCATGTTGAGAAATTGAATGGGAATGAATAAAGTTCACCATTAATAATGAAGAATTTTGTACTCAGAAGATTGAAGAAGTAAATTGTATTGGATAAGTGAATTATTTCCTCATGTCACCAAATTTTTATCTGCAGTATGTTGATCTTTCAGAATTGGCAAAGTATGCAATGAAGTAATTACTCACCTAATAATTTTCAGTCACATTGACATAGAAGATGTGTTTCTATAGCCAGATACAATACAAAATCATAGGTATTTATTATCTGAGTTCTGTGCTTTTTATATTCTGCTGAGAAATGTTCTCCCCTTGCCATGCTAACAGAAGAGTAGAATCAGTCACGTAACTTAATGGAAGTTAGTTAATGCTAACGCTTTGACTTTAAAGAATAGATCAAAGTTTTTTTCTAATGGCGTATTTTGAAGTAATTGGGCATATTTCAGAAAGACAAATGTTACTGGAATGGACATGTGCTACTTCTAGGGTTCATTTGTGACAGGTCTTATTCTCCACACTCATGTTGCACAGGTCATTTGTCTCCTTAGTCATGAGACCCTTCAAGGACAAACAAGCCTTGCCCTGGTATGGGTAAGGGCAAATCTAGAAAACTTGTAAGGTACTTGACTTACAACTGGACATAATCTCTTCCTTATTTACTTTTATTTCATATTCTCTCTTCTCTTGGGTTGTATCTTGATTTCCTAAATTTTAGTCATTGGGACTGTAGTTTGATATTCTGACTCACCTTTGTAGTGACTTCTTGAATGGCTTAGTTGTTCTAAGCATGTATCCAGTGCTTGGCTGAGTTGTAGCAACATTCAGGAACCATAGTACAGATTTATTTGCTGCTTGGTGCCTAGTCTGAGAGATCCATTATCTGTGTACCTTGGACACAGCCACAGAGTATGGTGATAAAGCAGACAGTGTTTCTTTCTGCTGTACATCAGATTGCTACAAGACAAAACTGACTTGATGACATGGACTATAAGAATAAGAACCAAACCACCCTAAGTAAAAGCAGCCCCTGCTGGTGACTAAATTGACCTCCGTTTACATCCTTAGTTAGCAACACTGCTCTAAGTTTTTAATGAGTTTCCTTCCTCAGCAAAGTCCATAGGCCAACATGACTTGTATCAAAGACTACTTGGAATTTCTCTGATTGTATTCAAAATGAAGCATGCTTAAGGACAAAGCAAGGAAGGGTTTATAGGGAATAGAAATTTTAAAGGATTTTAAAAAAATATGGCATACAAATATCAAATAATTCTCCCAATCAGACCAATGAAAGCAGTTTCTTAACACATTAAAAACCGGATATTTTAAAATCAAGAAGCAAAAAATCAAGCAACCAAATCAATGTGAAGGTGTGGGGAAGTATTGGAGATCCAAAACTAAAGTGACCAGATTTTAACACTGGTAAAGCAGGACACCATTGATGGAAGCGGGGGTGGGGGTGGGAGGTGGGGGTGTGGTAGAGGAGGTATATTCCCTTCCTATTCTCCGGCTGTTTCCTACCTTGTCGTGGTTTCTTTCCAAAAATCGGGACTTTTTTAAAACACCACGGGATGCGGGAAAAAATGTTTAAAATCTGGACTGTCCCGCCAAAAGTGGAACATCTGCTCACTTTATCAAAACCCATCTGCAAATCAACACATTAAAACTCGGGATCCATCTGCAATGTGTTAATACTCAAGTTATTGCTCAGGTCGTGTCCATGTCTTCATTAGGTCACAACGTGGGAGTAGGTGGATATTACTTGCCTTTTAGAAAAAGTGAAAGTTAAAATCCATTCCTTTCTTAACACCTTTCTTAAATATGTCACGCCACACTCTTTCTTTTACGTGAAGCCTATAATTTGTAAGGCTATTTTGGAAGACTATTTAGGAGCTAACTATGCATTGCTTTGTTTTCTCTTTATTTTATATGCTTTGCCATGTTTCTCTAATTAGATTTCTTGATAACAAGAAATAAAACATTTATTTTCCTTTTCTATCCCTTAGAGCACATATCTCAGTGTAAATAATGCATGCTTTTAAAGTAACTCTTCAATGAGTGAGTGATTAACCAAGGGCTTGCTGATTAAGGCAACTGTTTAAGCTGCTTATTTTATTATACAGCAGCAGTAGATATGTCCACAAATGTAATGCTAAAAACAATAAGTCCAGATAACTTTAGTGATTGCCTCTTGGTGAAGAAAACAGTTAGTTCCAATTCAGCACTCCTAAGTTCTATGTAGGTATTCATTTTTCATGTTATATTTTTGGAGAAGTCAATATTATTTATTCAGTAGAAAAGTCAATATTTCAGAAATAAAGATTCATTCAATGATCCAAAAAAATCTGTTCTCACAATTGTGAGGGACTTGTCCTGCAATTTTTACATGCATAAAGCACATTGAAATCATTTCAAAGTTACACATAAAAGTGACAAATTGCATCACTGAGCAGAGTAACTTTGGGCTCAAAGCCAAATATAATTATAAAGTATTCAGAACATTGATCTATCGCAAAGAGTACAGAAGGATACAACATCTTTATTGTAGCAAGGAATGCCCATCTTTGACTAATACAATTATAAAATATTAATTTAATTTTAAAGTAACAAAAGTTCATGAAGTAAAACGTGCATCTATAATTTGCATATATTTGTTCAAGAAAGGAAACTACTGCTTATACAGGTAGATTATTGACAAAAGGATCAGAAGGCCCTCAAAGACTTACTTATGGCAGATCAGTATAATGATTATGCTTTTCTCCATCTTGAATAGATTGAGGACCACCGAAAGGAGAAAAGTGGAGAGCCCACACCTTTGTTCTGAGTTGCCCCAAGTAATTGTTAAAATTGGAGCAATTTTATTATTTAAGCTTAAGAGCCTTCTCCTTAAAGTAGAAAATACCTGCATCCCCTCTCAGCTTTCAAAGACTGTTATAGAGCTAATCTACCCCTTAGTGCTGGAAACACTGTTTAACTTCCTTTTGGACACCACATGTCTGGCTTTTCTTCTATTTTACTGTCTGCCCTGTCTCCTTATCCAGTTTCTCTGAATGTATTAGTTTATAACATTGGATGCTAGATTTCAGTTTTTGAATCAGTTCTGAATCCCAAACAGTCATCTGGCTTTGAGAACTATTTTAGGCATGTGTTGTTAGACATTTAAAAAAGTATCTTTGGGTGGAATTAAATCGACAAATTTTCAGTTAACAGCTATTGGGCAAATTCACCCCTTGCACAAGTCAGTAACTCCAAAATTAGCATAGCACTCTTTTTTCCATTACTATAAATGCATCTTGCCTGTTTATAAGTTTCATATAAATACATTAATAAACATCAGGGTTCTTTTAATCTAGGTGCTTTTCAAGATTCATCCATTTTACTTGAATCATTAAATAACCCTTATTACTATTCAATAGTTTCCTACCATATGAATAATACCATTGGTTTAAATATTTCTGGTTATAGACTTTTGTATTGCTTCTGTCTTTGACTAACATAAATAAAGGTGCTAAGTATTTGTGTCAGGCAGGGTTCTCTTAGAGAAATAAAAATCAGGACACTAGTAATTCTTTTTATATATTTATATATAAAGAAAGGTATATAAGTAAGAAAGAAACAGTTAACTATCTATAAAGCAATATAGATTGCTCAGTGCCACTCACTTGCATGAGGCAACTAGAAGACTGGCAGCCCTTCAAGTCTTGAGGGCCGCTGAGTAGTCCTCTGTAGAGCAATCCAGGCTATCTCGTCACAGGCAGCAAACAGAACAGGTTGCCAACAGTCAGCCAGATGACAGAGTCCAACAGTGCCCAGCTCAAGAGATGTATATCCCAGAAGCGTGGCAAAGTGGGGCTTGGAGGATCCTCAACTTACAGCAACACAGTCCATGATTACGTGTCCCACGGGTAGCGTTGCTCGGAGGTCAAGGCACAGGACAAACAAGGCAGCTCTCTGGTCCGAAGATCCAGAAGCAAGAGAGAGGGCGGGACACACCGAGCCCTTCCTATATCTGCCCTTCAATTCATCCTATGTGTTCATTGGCCATGCCTTCACAACAGACCCACCAATCTTCTGTGGCCATGTTGGCATAACAAACCTACCCATCACAGTATTGTTAAGCAATCATTGTAAAATAGAATGCATGTGTGAGGCTAAACCCTGGTGACCTAGTGGTTGTGTGTAGGACTGTGGCCCATAGGGTTGACAGTTCAAATCCAACAGCAACTCTCCAGGAACAAGACTGGGCTTCCTACTCTTTCATCAGGTCAGTGATGCCACACACACACACACACACACACACACAAGTTAAAAAAAAGGACAACCAAAAAAAGAATGCATATGTGTTAGTACCGGTGTATTAGAGAAACCATTTTATAGACACACATATGTGTATAAGAATGAGCATTATATACAAGAACAAATAAACACTGAAAAAATATTCCACCCGGTCCAAATCAAGTCTTTAAGTCTGATATAAACCCATATGTCTAACACCAATCTACAAAGTCCTTTTCAGACTCATGAAACACATGCATTGGTGCCAAATGCAGGAAGATCATATGTCAGAGGGTGGGAAGTCCTGTGGATCCAGTGGTGTTGTAAGTATCTCCGTGTTGTCAGGGATTTCCATGTGGTTCCTTCAACTCTGAGGCTCTGACGGCCTTGGAGTAGCTTCTTTCTTCTCACAACTGTCTCTGAAGGAGTGCGCCTTGTTAGTAGAGAGTCTCCAAAGGGAGTGGACAAAAAGTCTCCTACCCTTATGGAAGAAATTTTGGAGTTCCCAGAAGCCTCAGGAGAAGGCCATGCCTACAGAAAGTTCTCATTGGCTATGACCGGAGTGATAGACTAGACTCCACCCCTTCACTCTTAATCCTCTCAAGTCCCAAATTGACACCAGATTATGTAGCTACCATAATATTGATATTTTGACAAAAATAATCCAAGAATAGTTGCAGCAGCCCATTGATGGGTGCTGCCAGGAACTCAGATTCAGAACAAAAAATCAAGTATATGGAACATAACTGAGAGTAGAAGACTCACAGTGTAGTCTGTTTCAATGTTGTGACTGGAGAAAAGTTTTCAGCACCTTCATTTTCTGCTAGGGCAAGACATTAAATTAGAAACACATTGAGTTTCAACACATTTAGTTACAAACACCCATCAATAATCAGAAAGGGCAATATAAGAAACTCAACACAAGGTGTGAAAAATAAAATGGTACACACAAAGATCAATATCCTAGGCATTAGTGAGCTACAAAGGAATGGTGCAGTCCATGTAGAATCTGATAAATGTATAGTTTACTGTGCCTGAATTGACAAAGTTAAAAGCAGGATCACATTCCTCATAAAAAAAGTCATTTAAGATCTACTGTGAATTACAATGCACCATGTCATTAGATAATATGTATGCTCATAGAATAATAAAATGTAAATGTAAGGATTCTGTGGGGAAAACACTGAATGATGCAGGAAATATCTAAAGAAGATGGGGGCTAGCATAGTTACTGTAACAACTACTAGAGGTAGTAACAAAAAGTTTCCTAGAGGTAGTAAATAATTTAGAATGGATGATTTTGAAGGATGAAATCCAAGATTCCCTGAGGTGTCTGCAAAAACAAACAAACAAACAAAAGCAAGCTGTAAGAATTGATGAAATACCAATTGAAATATTTTCAAATTGGTAAATTGTGTTTTCTTTACTTTTCCTTCAATGTTTGATGCAGATTTGCTCATTTTATTAATTCTGTAAGCAGCTCTCCTTTGACTTTCTTATTTTGTATTTTATTTTTTGAAGGCTGCTTTTTATCTTTTTTCTTCTTTTCTTTAAATTTCTTTACTTTTCTGTGTTTCTAATGCTGATATTTAACTTATCATTTGAAATGTTGTTAATTTTCCTAACCATTCATATTTATTTTCCAGAGGACTTACCTGTATCTTGTAAAACTTGATAAATTGTGTTTTCTTTACCCTTCAACCTGAAATATTGACTCACTTCTTTTATTATTTCAATATAAAGTCCTGCGTAAGCTTTTTAAAAGGGAGTCCTGGTCTTGCTGTCCATTAAGCACTGGACAGTTTGCTACAAACTTAAATCCACCAATCACTGCAAAGAAGAAAGATAAGGTTATTTGCTTCCATAAGGATTTGTATCCTCAGAAACTTTATATGAAATCACAATAAATCTGAATCGATCCAATTGCAGTGAGTTTGGTTTCACTGGGTTATTTAAAAGAGCTATATTTAATTTTGAAATGTATAATGCTACTGTAGATATTTAATTATTAGTCATCATCACACTTATGTTTTCATGGTTACATGGAATACTTTGTAAAACTATAATCCTGCAAATATACTGAAACATTTTTAAATATACAGAAATATTTCCATATATTTAAACATACTGAAATATATATTCATTTTTGGGCAATTGCTTTTTGAAGACTTTAAAGTTGTAGTTTTCTGTAGTTATATGTAGTATGCTATAAGTATTCATTTCATATATTTGCTTAAGCGTGTTTTTCAAACTTAGAAAATTTAGTACCTGAGTCCTGGTTGTGTGCGGGACTGCGGCCCACAAGGTTGGCGGTTCAAATCCAGCAGCAGCTCTCCAGAAGCAAGGCTGGACTTCCTACTACCATTAGGGCAGTGATGTCACAAAAAAAAAGTTTAGTCTGTTTGTTTTTTAAAATAGTGAAAGAAGAGTATTAAAAATCTTAAACTATGATGACGGTGGATGTCCATTTTCCTGTTTGTTCTATCAAGTCCTGCTATGTGACTTTTGAAGCTATATTAGTAAGATAGTAAAGGCTTGTTCTCATTATGTTTTCTGACATTTATTTAATTATAAAATATAAGAATTATTACAATTACTATTGTTATCACTATAAGGATACCTGATAGTGCTTTGGGTCAGCATTGGGCTGCTAGCTACTTAATTCAAGAAAGATGATGCTTATTTATTACCAGCGCAGAAAATTCTATATGGGTTCATTACAAGTCAGAATCAGCTCAAAAGTAATGAATTCATCTGATTTGAATTTTTCTATAATTGCTAGACATTTTGTCTCTGAACATATAACCTATCTGGAAATCCTATTTTGATAATAACATGACCACATCATTCTTCCATATTATTTGCAGAATATATATTTTCATACATTTATTTTGAGTATGTGTCTACATACATTTACAGCCCATTATTCTAAAAGCTCCTAAAACAGAGCAGAATTGCTAGATTGTTCAGGAATCGAGGAACTCCAAGACTATTGTCCTAAAACAATAAATATTGTTAGTAAGAACTGAAATCACTCCTCGTCAAACAAATAATGAGAGAAAAATATAACAATCAGGAGGAATGAGCTTAGTGAAAGAAAAAACTTGAAGGCAATGAGAACTAGGATAGCTAGATAAATGGAAAACTATCACACAGAATGGAAGCAAGGAGAATGCTAATTACAAACATTATAAATTTATTTGTTCAGTCTCTATGTATTTCTTTACATGTTCCTCCTTCCTGCCCTCCTTCTTCTTTCTGTTTATTTTCTCATGACCAAGAGCTAAAATCCCCAGCAGCTCCCCAGGGAAAAGACTAGACTTACTGCTCCCATCAACAGTTACAGGTTCAGCAGTCCACGGAGGGTCACTATGAGTCCGAATTGACTCATGGCATTGAGTTTTGAGCTATAAGTTACTGACCAAGGCAAAAAGTTTTATTTTGCTGTTTTATTTGTTACTTTGTTCACCTTATATATATTTCTGTATGATTTATTAATGGTTTTCCTAGGATTAAATTTATGCATTTTCCTTAAAGTGACCAGATTTTAAGCAGTACACCTTTGATCAGTGTGTGTGTGTGTGTGTGTGTGTGTGTGCTTGCTTAAAATTTTTTTCTATATCAAGCAACAAAAATTTTCATAGAACGCAAAAATAGTATTATAATACATCTATTTTAATTTTAAAATGCCATGGGACATTTGTCTGGTCTCTTTAATTTTTTCTCCAACAAAATTTAGCACTAGGCTGGGTTATCTAGAGAATCAAAATCAGGGGACCTCATACATGTATAAGAAATAACTACATTAAGGAGTAATTTCTATTAAGAAGTTATCCCAGGCTGAGCCCCGATGGCTTAGTGGTTGTGCACAGGACTGCGGCCCACTGGGATGGAGGTTCGGTTCCAGCTCACAGGAGCAAAGGCTGGGCCTCCTACATCCCACCGGTGATGCCTAAAAAAAAATTAAATTAAAAAAAAAAAAAGAAGTTATCCCAGTGCTGCTGGGATATCCCATTAAAGATGGTGTTGAAGTGCAATCACCTACCTGGTGATCCTGTGGTTAAATAAAAAATTTAAGAGGTAAAGAGGCCAGTATTGGAAGGTTGGATTCTACATATTGATTCAGTGTACAAAGGTCTGGTTTGAATATCCCCCTAATATTTTTACCTATGGAAAAATTTGAGAACTCACTGAAATGCTCTAAATTCATTATGTCTGTCCACAGTCTCCACTAATGCCTAACCACAATCAGTGGAACAGTGTAAGCCACCCCTTCCTATGGCCAAGATAATTGCAGGATGCTATTATTTCCCCTGACTTAAGGCCAAAGGTGGTGTTAAACCCAGGTTTGCTGAGAACTTCCAAGAACTAGCCACAAGACCTTACACCAGAGTTCCCCTCTTTGCTAACCACATGGCTGTTGCATTCTCCCTCCTGAGCTTGGAGTGAAGTGACTTCATTAGCAAACCCCATTCCCCTTCTCCCCTGCCAGGGTGGGTAATGACAGAAAATTAGTCACTAATTTGCAGCAATTGAGGAGACTCTGGTGTATTTACCCTTGACATAGCTGTGAAGGAGAGCTGGGAGTGGCACAGGAATGCAGACAGGGGGAATTCAGATTCACTCCACCCCCAAACTACTCAGCTAATCTTGTTCACTTTCCTCTGGGACAGTGCAGCACAACCCTAATACCAGAGCACACCACATGCGTATTACACATGCACACACACACATATAAATAGTAATTTTGTGTAGATATGCATATGTGTATATATATGTATATGTATATATATACACAAAATTACAATTTAAAACTGTGCTTCTTGTGTAACTATGACTATAAGCTGCTAGAAACCTAGCTGCAGTCTATTAGCATAATAAGATAGGCAGTATACTAATCCCCAGAAAACAGCCTAGAATCTGCAAGCATCTGAAAGTCAGATCCCAA
This sequence comes from Nesogale talazaci, assembly GCA_004026705.1. Classification (NCBI taxonomy): domain Eukaryota; kingdom Metazoa; phylum Chordata; class Mammalia; order Afrosoricida; family Tenrecidae; genus Nesogale; species Nesogale talazaci. The sequence goes on from PVJH01004043.1 coordinate 29,061, forward strand.
ACGAAAAATTGACACTACAAGTTTGGGCTTCATAAAGAGTCTTTAATACAGCAAATTGTGGCCAGACAGTCCATATGAGACCCATCCAACTGGCCTAGTGGCATATCTACAGTTGATGATTTCAGTACACCCTCTGAGGCCCCACACCACCTCTAGTAACTGATTGCTGCCACATTTCTCCTACACAGAAACCCAACCCATCATAATATTAAGTCATTAAACCCTACTTTATCAGTCACTCAGAGAAAGAGCTCAGGACCACTGGGTCTCCTGTGAACATGGTGCCCAGTATTTCCAAAGTGGCATGCAGAGAACAATATACCTTAACCCCCTCAGTGAGAAAACAGGTAAAATAAAACACATCTCTGGAAGAAATACTAAACCTAATGGTGCTGACAGAAAAAAAACAGATGTTTATCTGCAACAAAAACAAATCTTCAGAGTGCTGCCAGAGTATTGCAAGATGTGAGAGAAGAAATTCAGGAAATGACACAAAGATAAAGGAGATGAAATCTACAATTGGGGGTAAGAAGTCGACAGAAAAGTGGATGAGTCCACACAACAAAGGGAAATACAAGAACTAACAGATGAGGTAACAGAAGCAAAACACATGATAACAAATCTCATCAATAGACTAGAAGGGACGAAGAATCATACCAGCTACCTTGAGGACAATCGGTCACACTTCAACAGGAAAAACATTCAAATAAGATAATCAAAGAGGTGGAGAAAACCTTGAAATCAATAACAGATACTATGCAGAAGACAAGTTTGCATAATTGTTCTTCCAGAAGAAGAGGCAATAAATAAGTCTACAGCTAACTTGACAAGGGAATTCCTGGAAGGAAACTTCCCCACCTTAGTGAATTAGCACCTGATATTTGCACAGGAAGCAAAGAGAACACCAAAGACTAAACCTCAAGAAGAATTCACCAAGGTGCATAATAGTTAAGTTATACAACTTTGAGGGACAAGAGAAATATTTTAAGAGCAACAAGAGGAGAAAAGTTGGATACATACAATGGTGCTCAGTTAAGACTATATTAAGACAAATACCATAATGAGGGGGAGAGAGTGGAGTAACATCTTCCAAAAGCTGAAAGAAGAAGAGGAAAAAAGAAAACTCTGAGAATCCTCTACCTCAGAAGAGCTCTCCCAAACAAGACAAAACAAAACAAAACCTCAAAGAATATGCCACAAGACATGCAACTCCATGGAAAATCTTTGCCAACTCACTGTGGTCAGAAGGCCAACAACCATCACGTACAAGCATAAAACCACCAAATAGCTCAAATCCATCCAGAAATTAATACTTCAAAGACATTGCGAAGATAACATTGCCTCAGAGGGAAAAAAAAGAGACAAGAATGAAGTCCCTCACATACACAAAGCACATTAATATGAAAGGAGATAGAAAAACATCCACCACAAAAGGTAAGAAATGACAGCAATGAATTCACAGATGGTGGTAATGGCCTTGAATGACAATGGCTTGAATTTTGCACATTAAAATAAAAAGGTTAGCAGACTGGCTCAGAAAACATAATACCTCTGTCTGTTGCCTGCAAGAAACACGTCCCAAGTTTATAGACAAGAATGGTGTAGGAATAAAAGCTGGAGAAAAACATACCAGACAAAAGACAACTTTTAAAAAGCAGGAGTTGCAATCCTCATCTCTAACAAAATTGACCTCAATGTACAGATCATAGCAAGAGACAAGAATGGGTACCATATAATGCCCAAAGTATCAGTAGAGCAGGAACCAGTAAGCATAATAATACATATAACAAGAGATCTGAGAACTATTGTCAAAAACAAACTATTCAAAAGATGAAAAAAGAAATCACAGTCAGCAATTATAATTGGTGACTTTAATACACTGCTATCAAAGAAAGACAGATTGCTTGAAAAGAAGCTCAGCGAGGAAGCTACAATGCTAAACTCTATAATTAAGTGACTAGACCTGATATCTATCTATCAATTTATTCATTTATTTATTTAGGGGGGGCATCACTGCCTCTGGTGGTCGTTGGCGCTACCTAGTGCTGATCCTGAGAGCTGCTGCTGGATTCGAACTGCCAAGCCCCTGGGCCGCAGTCCCACATTCAACAACTTAAGCCACCAGGGCTCAGCCCTAGACCTGATATTTATAGAACTCTCTACCCAAATACAAAAAATTCACATCTTTCTTAAGTGTGCATGGCTCATTTTCAAAAATAGGTCACAGTTGAGTCTGAGTCAATTAAATCAAGCAAAAATTTCACAGGAATAGAGAATACAGACTGTTATTTCTAATGAAAATAGATGCAAAATACTTAAAAATATATTGACTAATAGAATACAAAAGTAAACAAAACATGTCACCCACCATGATCAGGTGGGATTCATTCCAGGGACACAGGGATAGTTTAACATCTGAAAATATATCAATATTATCCCACACCTTGTTAAGAAAAAAGGTAAGAATCACATGAAAAATTCAATAGGCAGAAATATAGATGCAGCTATTTGACAACCTCTAACACGCAGTCCTAATTAAGAAACTCAAGAAAAGAGTGGAGGGGAATTCCTCAAGTTAATACAAGGTGTTGGCCAAAAGCCAAAAGCCAATATATTAGTCACTGAAGAAAAGATGAAAACAATTCCATTGAAAAAGGTGACCAGGAGAGGATGCCCCTGTACTTCTTTTCAACATTGTACTGGATGTCATAGTTAACAACATAAGATAGTGGAAGGATATTAAAGGTATCTGTCTGGGAGGGAAGGAGATGAAACTATTGCTATTTACAGACAGCAACATTCTACACATTGAAAACCCCAAAAACTCGCAATAGGAGTGCTGACAGTGGTGGTAGAGGAAAACAAGCGAGTGGCCAGATAGAAGAGTTAGAAAGCAGAGTATACTGGTTTCCTTTAAATATGCAACAAGATGACAGATGAGATAAAGAAGGCAGTACCTTTCACAATAGCCAAGAACAAATTGAAATGTTTATAGAAATATCTAAACAAAAAATCAAAAGACTTATAGAAGATAAACTGAAGAATCCTAGTGCAGGAAATCAAAAGTGACCTCCATAAATGAAAGAATATTCCATACTGATGGAACAGACACAGTAAAGATGTCAAATTTACTTAAGGTACTGCATAAATTCAACACCATCCAAATTCAAATAATGGCAAACTTTTTTAAAAAATTGGAAAAACTGATCATCAATTTAATATACAGAGGGAAGAAAGCCAAGATTAGCAGAGAACACCTCAAGAAGGACAAAGTCAGATAACCGGACCTCAATTTATCATCTCCTAAACAGTCACAGGGGTCAAAACAGTGTGGTACTGGAATAATGACATATACTCAGATCAATGGACAAGAAAAGAAAACTCAGAAATAACACCATCCGCATACGGAAAACTCATCTTCGACAAGTACCCAAAAAAGCATCATGTGTGAGGTGTATGCCCTCTTTAACAAATGGAAGCAATGTAATCTACCTGTGAAAAATGAAACCTCACCCCATACACAAGAACAAACTAGAGGTGGGTCATTGCCCTAGAAGTAAAACTCCAAACTATCAATACCATCAATGATGGAATTGGGACAAACCTAAGAATCTTAGCACAGGGAATAATAGGGAAGCTGAAGCTGAAATAGAGATGTGGAAATGGGCAGCTCCTGCAGCATTCAGGACAAGAGGGAAGATAGTCATAAAAGTCTGCAGATAGACTTGGAATTAATTATTTTTGGAGGGGGTTGCTATTTTTTTTCCTTTTTATTCAATCTCTTGCTTTCTTTTTGCTTTGTCTCTGTTATTGTTGATTTGCTTATCCATATAAGATTGACCTGTGTGAGCAAGCCTGAGGTGAAAGCAAAAGGACTGATGATTCTTCAGGGACCTCGACAGAGGACGAGGTGGAGAAAACAACACCATAGACAAGGGAGAATCTAGGGAACTAAAAGTACCTATAAGAAGGATGTAGATATTCCAGTGGTGTTGGAGCAACAGCAATTCTAACTGAGAGGAATTACTAAGAGGCAGAAGAGGGGTGAACATGGTGGTGGGACAGGAGGAAGGTAAAAGGAAATAGAGGAAAGATCTAGGAAGCAAATCTATGAATACAAGTATAAACATAGGTGTACATTTATGTAAATATATTAAGTCATAAAAATAGAAGCATTGGTCATATATTTATATGACAATCCATAAAGCAGACAGACTTCAGGCCTCTGCTAAATCATTTCCTCAACACAAGAACACTTTTTTTTCTAACAACTTGGTTTTCTATGATTCTCACTTGCATGACACAATCGATGAAGACATAATGGGTGCATTAGCAAATGTGGTGAAGAAAGTTGATGGTGCCTGGCCATTAATAATTATGTTGCCTGGGGTCTTAAAGACTTGAAGTTAAAGAAGCAGCCATCTAGGAGAGAAGCAGCAATTCCACATGGAAATAGTGCAGCATCCTGTGTGAACACGAGGTGGTGAAAGAATCTGGTAATACACACCAGGAGATCCAAAACAAGCTAGCAAACAAACAAACAAAAAGCATTGCTGAGAAAGAGGGGGGTCAAAGCAGAGACCCAAACTCACCTGTAGACAGTAGGACAACCCCTCACAGAAGGATCACCAGGAAAGGATGAGTCCACCAGGACAGAGTGTTGCACTGATTAAACACACAATATTCCTCTGGTTCTTTGTGGCTTCCTCACGCCCCAATATCTTAACGCGAATCCTGCCTTTCAGTTCTGGCCAGACTGAACATGTACACTGGTATAGATAAGAGCTCATGACACATGAAATCCAGGTCAGATAAACCCCTCGAATCGAAATGGGAGTAGAGAAATTCAGGAAAGTAGGGAGAAGGTGTGTGTACCTGGAGGTGGGGGTAGGGGAGGGGTGGCGAAGAGGAGGAATGGGGAAACAATTGCAATGATGGATGCAGAACCTTCACCCCAGGGAATGAACAACTGAAATGTGGATGAAGGGAGATAGTTATGGGTTGTTACATATGAAAACAATAATAATTTATCAACAGGTCATGAGAGTGGAAGGTGGAAAGGAAGGGAAAAAGGGGGAGCTGATACCAAGGGCTCAAATAGAAAGTAAATTTGTAGAAAATGATGATGGCAACATATGTGTTAATATGCTTGAAACAAATGATGTATGAAATATTCTAAGAGCTGTAAGAGCCCCCAATAAATGATTGGGAAAAAAAGAAGACATCCTACCCTAGTCTATTTCAAGTCCATTGGACTAATGCTCCTCTGCCTCAGATGCTTGCAGGTCAATGTAGCCAAAAGGTGTAGGGAGAGACCCAGGAGATCACAGGCCTGAGTTTGCAGAGTCCTGTGGATCCAAGGTGAGTGGGAGCACGGCAGGACAAAGACAACTGAAAGTTCAGTTCCCGTGTCCATTGCCCACATAGGGCCTCTCCTGGAGACAGGCACAGAGACAGTGTGTGGTCCTGCTTTCTAGGCAGGAACATCAAGAAACAGAGAGAGAGAAGTTCTCCCTGTATCTTGTAGACAAGGTCATATTGCAAGGAACTGTCATCAGACTGTCACCTGATTGATAAGATGGACTCCACCAGTACACAAATATAAGTTTACATAAAAACTATCTGCCACACACAAATCTACATATAAAATTTACTTTGCACTTCCACAATTAAAACAGTGATTCTACAAAAGTAGGGTTCTACTTACTATATTTGTTGGACCATAAGATACACTTTCCCCCCTAAAAGATGGGGGGGAATGAGGTACATCCTATGATCTGAAGATATGGTACACCAGAACATTTGTTTATGATCCCCTGAGCCCGCTTACTGTCCGCTGCTGTTTGCAGGCTGTAGATTGCTGGGTGTTCGGGGGAAGTCCCGCCTCCTGGAGTTTCCATTTCAGTGAGGTCATATGATTAGTACATGTGTGTGACATTGACAGACCAGGATTAGAACATTGAGACAGAAGGCAGCCAGATACTTTACCAGGTCAATCTGGTCAGGTCTACATAAAGCAGTACAGTGTCCTGACGGGCAGGCAAAAAGCCCATCATGGTAGGAGAAGGGCATAGTCTCCTGCCAGGTAAAGCCCGGCCTGTGAGGTTAATTGGTGCCCTTTACCAGAAATACCAACTGGTTTGAGTTCCTGTAAATTACAAAACTGATGCATGTAGTACTTTGTCTCTCATAACAAGTTCTTTCACTACACTATTTTCCTCAGAAAAACAACATTTCTCTAATGGTACAAATTGTCAAGGATAAAATGATTAGCATATACAATTCTGTTTAAACTGGAGATAGTAAAATAGGCAAAAGTACATGGAAACAGAGCAGAAGAGAGATACTTTGGGCCACCTCCAACTGAAAAAATGATGAGAGTTGAGAAAACAGGAGGATCAACTGCAAAACTTGATAAAACCAAGCACACTTTCCATGGGCACACTGAAAAATGGACACAGAAGTAGACATGAACGAATGGATCTCGCATTGTCGAAATATGGGCTTCTCAATTTCTACAAAAATGATCATCACTGAAATCAAATGCATTGCTGTAGAAAAAGGCATTAAGGATTTTACTGGCTCGCCATCATGCTGCTACAGATATATGAGGAGAACAGCCTTGCTATGTGCATGAAAACTAGAATTGCAGAAAGACTGTCATCAGAATGTGAATCGAATAAGAAACTGTGAGCATCAGAGCTTCATATATTCTGGCAATAGTGATGATGAGTTTTTAGGGTTTTCAGAAAACTAAAAAAGTGCTTGAGCCTCTAAGTCTTTCCTCATTTGTTAATGAAAGTGATGATGGTTCTTGGCACCACTGTAGAATTTATGCTGCTAAATATTACTGTATGTTGCTTTATTTTAATAAATATTTTAATATACTGGTATTATTTGGTTCAGAATATTTGTTTCTTGCTTTGCTACTCTAAAAACTGGTTGTGTCTTTTGGCCGGTGTGTCAACTGGTCTGAAAAATGTGGAACCATGACTTTGATGTTTATTATTACTTTTGTAAATAATTAAGACAAGAAAGTACTGGAAAATAAGACAAACTAGTTTTCAGAAAAAGGACATAATGTTTGGTAAAGATGATTTGACCCCGTGGCTAAGCCAAATGCTCAAATAAAAATGATTGCGAAGGTTGTATACAACTGAGCAGTGGTTTTCTTTTGTAAAGAAAGATGCTTTAAGTCAAAGCTAACTGAAGGAAAACTGACAGAAACAACAAGAATACACACAAAAAAGTGTACTTTTGCTCTGGAAAATCTAAAAAATATCAGGAAAATATAAAATATTTTTAACATTTTTTAATTCATTCTCATATGATCAGTTTTTCTTTTGGCATCAATTTTCATAAGTTTGACCCTTTCAGGTCTTAGCAAAAACCCACTGATCCCAATTTTGTTTGTTTTTATTCATATAAAAATGATTCTATGTTTTTCATCTTTAGAAGACTATCTGACTTGCTATTTAAATTTGTGCCTTTTTGAGCACTCAGCTTTTTCTATACTTATAAGCACTTTATTGTTTTAACCCTGTGTACAATGGGCTCTTCTCTACGACTTCTCTGAGCTACTTTCCCGTTTGCTTTCCAGCAGTTTTGGAACGCCATGCTTATTACGGGAATATTTTAGTAGATACATGGTGATATATAGTTTTATTCATTTAGAGTTCTTTAAATTCACATTGCTTCCTATATGTATAGGTTAATAAGAAAATAATTGACACAGTGTCAACTAAAATGAGCTCAAACATAAGAATGATTGTAAGCAACACAGGACCGGACAGTGTTCCATTTCACTGAATGTAGGGTAATTATAGGCTGAAATTGATTTGATGGCACATAAACCCACCATCAACAAACATTTTTCATTTCTTTGGTAAATATATACATGTATAAGAATGTGTACATATGTATATACACACAATTTAATATATATATCTGCATTTTTATATCTATAGTTAACAGTCATGCACAATTACATACAGTGTGACACTATATGTATATACATATACATATACATATACATATACATATACTTGTTCTATTTGAATTTGTGCACTTTATTTTTTTAACTTTTCCTGTTTTTTGGCAAAAATAATTGTATGGACATTAAAATTTGAGAAAATATAGTAAATTTAATTTAAACCAAATTACTATACTCTAAAGTAAAGCCCAAATTAGCCAGTTGTATGAAAGAGGTCAACAACTAAATAATATTACCAATAGTTGAAGCTCATTCCAGGTTATTTTACAAATTCAATATTTAAGAGGAGATTTCTTCTCTGATGTTTGTGCAGTCTCTAGGGCCATTTCAAGTAAATCTATAGTTTAATAGGCAAAAGTACATGGAAATAGAGCTGTTGTTCTTTAGGGCCAATCCTTTATCCATTGTGTATTGAACAAATGTCAAGTAATATATGAGCATGTATTGCAATCATTGTGTACCTTTTATGCTCACTGGGGAAATTGGAAAATCTTAGTTAAATTCAAGGACTTTCATATCTGTTTCATTGAGAGCAAAAGTTAAAAAAAATGCACAACCAATCCTGTATTCCATGTATGTTTCAAACAAGAGCATTGCTTAAAAAAGAAAAAAAATATAAAATTCCTTTTTCTATTTATGGCTTTCTCAAGTATGTATCCTAATCTAGTTTTTGACTATTGTTGTTAGCCAGTATACATGCATCTAAGTACATGAACTGAAAAACAGTACACATTTGTGGTTTAAAAATATTGGTCTTACTTTTCTAGCAGCACAAATATTTGATAATTTTGGTTTTATCATACTTTATATTCATGCCATAACTTGAAATGGCTGTTTCTTCTAAAATGCATTAAAAACACTGCCATAGATCTTACTCTGACTCATAGCATCTCATCAGGATAGGGTAGAAATGGCCCTGTTCATTTCCAAGCTTATAAGTCTTCGTGGGAGTAGAAAACATCATCTTTCCTCCACGGAGTGGCTGGGAGTTTTGAACTGCTGACCTTGTAATATCTTTTTTTTTTTTGTAATATCTTTTTTATTGGCAAAAAAACCACAGAACTTAAAAGTATGGTATTATAGTCATACAGAAAAGTAAATGCTAAAAAGTGGACTCTAATTTTAGTCTTCTTGACCTGTTTACAAATTTTCATAAGTATTTAGAGGAAATACAGATTTTCTTTAATCTGCAAAGTTGAGTATAATGTTATTTCATACTTCCTTTCATTTTCCAAGGAAATTCTGGAATATGATTATTTTTTTCTTCATCATGTGATAATTTAGCTGAAAAGATTTATTTCCATTAACTGTGGTATTTTGTTCAGTTTAATAAAGTGATATGGGTTGATATAAGTGGAGATTGACTGCACAGTAGTAAGTTAGGTATTAACTGGAGGTACCTTTTAGACAAGTAGGAGAAGGTGTTAAGTAAACAATTGGCTTCATAGTTTGAACTTAATTTAAGACCTGAGAGTGGAAGCTGGAACACTCAATATACATAGTTATTAAAACCCATAGACGTTAGGGTGATAAGACAAAAGCATAGAGACAGTAGAACTAAGCCTTGATATTTAAGAATTTAGTTGATAGAGGAGGAAGACTTTGCAGCAAAAGATATTCAGAAGAACCAGTCAAGAAAGTAGGTGGTAAACTAAGGTGTTATTTGATGGATGCTAAGAAGCAGGATCATTTCCCAAAATAGTGTTGCTTGGCAGCTGCGAAGAAATGAATGAGATTTTTTAAAAAGACAGGCCATTATGATTCACAATACAGTGCTTCCAATTACAGCATGATGCCATATAAGTTAAGGGGAAAATGGGAAATGATTAAACAGAAACAAGTAGGGCTGAGCCCTGGTGGCGTAGTGGTTGTGCGCGGGACTGCGGCCCACTGGGACGGAGGTTCAATTCCAGCTCCCAGGAGCAAAGGCTGGGCTTCCTACTCCCACCACCAGAGGGCAGTGATGCCAAAAAAAAAAAAACAACAAGTAAAGAAAAAATTTACATTATTTTGCTATGGAGCAGAGAAATGGAAAAGGGCCTAAAGAATAATGCAGATTCATTGGAGAGAATTTTTGGTATTGGTTTTAAACAATAGATGGATAAGTCTAAAATATTTTCAATGGTAAAATATAGTGTTAAATGAAGAAGAATTACAAAATTCTATAAGATACATTTTTATTCTGCACATTTTGACAATGTAATGAGAATGCATACAAAAATACAGAAAAATTGCCTGGCACAAAATTGACTGATGAAACAATGTAAGTATTACTTTATTGAAATCATATTTAATAATGCATTTCTTTTTATTTACTCTTGAATTTATTATGTATGCAGATTGAAATGCTAGATATTTTTAAACAATGTACATTAATTCTTAGAATGCATTAAAAATTGTTGTTCTCATTGTCACCAGACTTTCTGCTTTCCATTTTGTAATATTGATAAGATTTTGATAAAGGTTTCACCTTACCAAGAGGGAAAAAAAATACAAAAAAACACCCAAAATCAACCCAGAACAACAAAAAACCCCTCACTGCCCTCAAGAACTTCATCAGCATACATTCAGCTATAATTCTCTCAAGCATGAACATTCGGGCCAAGAGACACATGATATGCTGCAATTCTATAGACCATATATCAGTGAGTTAGCAAAGTGAGTGGCTATTGTCGGGTATCTTCACGTGGGTCTGACTTCAGGAACTCTCTGTAAAAGGAAATTAAGTGGGTAAGAGGCATGACCCCTTGGGAAGCACCCAAGCATAGCAACCAGCTACTATTTTCACTCTGGATAGTTTTACCCACATATTATTGAATGAGGTTTTGTTTTGCTTTGTTTAAGAAAAGAAAATATGTAATTTTCAGATTGAAATGCTATTTTAAAAACAAGCCAAAATCATACATGTGTATAAATATAAGTACACAAACAAAAAATGTCTATTTCTCTATTTCTTAACTATATATCTGAATACTATATATTAAAATACTCAGACCAGAGACTTAAAAAGTAAAGTGAAAGAAAGTGGTAGGTGGAGTCCTAAAATTAGAATCAAGGTCTGCTCTGACACATACTTTTTTTTTCTTTTTTACTCACAAAGCAAACTGAGAATGCACTAAATCAATCTTGTTTTGGCGTACTGGGCTCATGGGCTCTGGACCGAGTCTCTGCCAGTGCCCTAGTCCGGCCACAAGCAGTGATTAACCCAGGGTGACATTTATTTATTTTTTGGGGGGGAGCATCACTGCCCTCTGGTGGTGGGAGTAGGAAGCCCAGCCTTTGCTCCTGTGGAGCTGCTGATGGAATTGAACCTCCATCCCAGTGGGCCTCAGTCCTGCGCACAACCACTATGCCACCAGGGCTCAACCCTTAGGCTGACATTTTAAAAAGGTCATAATTCCAGATTTGAAGATAACTTCAGAAAGGTATTCACAAAACCTCACATAAGAGCTCAATTGCTATTAGATACCTTGGATCCATGCCTTCTGTGGGAGCATTGTACAGCACACAAGGCAACTGTGACAGCCCTCTGCAGTGCTCCACACTGCTGAAAAAACTACGCCTGGCCTCGGTGGTGATCTTGCCAATGAGGGTTGTTCCACCCTGCACCTGTGGGACCCTACAACAAAAGGCCACAACCTGCCACCATGAGGCAGGGTTTCTACCCCTCCAGCACCACATTCAGGAAATCAGGGATCAGCTAGCTCCTTAATATTTGTTTTTTTCTCCTCTCTTTCAACCACCACAGTGAGTCTCAATAAGCACAGTTATGTTTTATACCCGTCTTTCTCTTTCTTTTTTTTCTTTCTTCCTCCTCTCACTTTATCTTTTCTTTTTCCCTCCTATCCTGCTTTTTCCTTCCACATGACACTAATAGCTTCCAGCCCCCTGCCAAGGTAAACTCCACCCCCCTGCATGGGGAATTCCAGCCTGCTACTTATGGCAGTGTGCACACAACACGTGACAATGCTACACAACCCTGGCACAAGGTTCAACTCTTTATCTATGATAAAGCAGACACAGGCCATGCATCAAAAGGAGATACAATACTTAAGGATTGAATTAATGAAGTCCAGTTGCAAATTAACATATTTTGTCAAAAGACTTGAGGAGGCAGAGAAGCACAACAGTGCCCAACCAAAAACAGACAGATTTAAACAAATGGGAAAGGCAGTGAAATAAGACAATCAGACAAGCTGAGGAAAACTTGAGAGCCATGTCTGAAGAGGAGCAATATTATAGCAATTGGAATGCTGGAATAAGACACGCCATAGAAGTCTACAGCGAAAATAGGTAGGGAATGATTTAAAGAACATTTCCCCAGATTAAAAAATGAAAACTGGGCAACCATTCAGGACGTAAAAAGCACATTAACCAGGCTGAACTAGGCTAATTCCCAAGAATTAGTTCCCAAGACACATTCTCCAACTTGGAGGAAAAGGGAAAAAAAATCATAAGCACTAGGGAAAAACAGTAAATTATGAAGATACCCAAATAAGAATGTGTTCAGACCCATTGGCAAACAAAATGAAGAAGAGAGAGTGGGGTATAATATTACAAAAAATTGAAGTGAAATAACATAAACCTTAGAATAATATATCTGGCCAAATTATCTATAAAGATAGATGAAGAGGGCTGAGCCCCGGTGGCGTAAGTGGTTGAGTGTGGGACTGTGGCCCGCGGGCTTGGTGGTTCAAATCCAGCGGGGACTCTCAAGAACAGCACTGGGTAGCTCCCACAACCACCAGAGGGCAGTGATGCCCAAAAACAAAACAAAACAAAACAAAACAAAACAAAGATAGATGAAGAAGTAAGAGTCTTGCCAGACAAGGAACAACTCAAAGAATACATAAAAAGAAACCCTGGCCTACAAAAGATTCTTACTGACCCAGTCTAAGCAGAAGAGTAATACTCTCCAAGCACAAAAAGAGGCCATGACACAGAACAACTGAACACAGAGGTAGGTAGGAAAACACCCAATGAAAAATGTTCAAGATGACATCACAGAGTACATAGATGGATTAAATAACACTGAATATTAATGGTCTGAACTCAGACATTGGAAGGTAGAAGCTAACAGAGTGGCTAACAAAACATAACTCATCAATCTTCTCCCTACAGAAGACACACGTCAAAATTATAGACTAAAATAAGTTGAGAATTAAAGATGGAGAAAAATATACCAAGCAAGTGGCAATGCAATAAAAGCAGGGGTAGCAATTTTAATCTCTGACAAGATTGATCTCAAGGTACAAGCCATAACAAGAGACAAAGAGGGGCACTACATAATGTTCAAGGGAACAATAGACCAAGAACCAGTGACCACTAAAAACTAAAAATGTGCCCAGTGAAAGAACTGTGAAATTCGTTAATCAAACACTCCAAAAGATGAAAAAAAAAAAAATCCAGGGTTCAACAATGATAGTAGGTGACATTGAGTAAACACTGTTAGTTTACGTAGATGAGAGGAACAAATTCATGAACACTCATATGTGTATAAGAAAAAGTTTTATATACAAGACCACCTGTACATTAAGAAAGCATTGCAGCCCAGTCCAGTCCAAGATTATAAGTCAGATATTAGCTCATATATCTGATAACAATCCATAAGTCCTCTTCAGACTCTTGAAGCAATGCGATGATACCAGGACAATCACAGACCAATAGGTGGAGAGTCTTGTGTACCCAGTGGCGGCAGAAGCATCTCAGTGCTGGCAGGGATCTCTCCTTGGCTCTTCCAGTTTCCAGGGCTCGGTCCATCAGTATGCTGCCCTTTGTCTTGTCAGCTGCAAGGTCTCCCAGGGAGTGAGCTTTTTCAGTCAAGTGTCTCCAAGAGAGTGACCTGAGAGGCCAGTTTCACCTCCTCCAAGAAGGAATTACCAAATTTCCTAGAAATCTCAGGAGAAGGCTTTGCCCATACAGAGGCTTCATTAGCTATCTCCAGATTGACAGTTTAGCCCCCACCCCTACACATTTAATCCGCAAATTGAAACCAGATTAGGTAACTGCTACAAACACTCTATGCAAAAGACAGATCCCGGGAAAAGAAACCTAACAAGGAGGATGCAGATGCAAATAGCAAACTTGGATGACTTGACCTAATAGATACTTTCAGAGGTACAATATGACATCTTGAATATTTGTGTTAGGCATTTTCCAACCAATTTAATTTTATCAGTTTGTGGTGTGTGTGTGTGTATGCATTTTTTATTCTTGTCTTTTTTCCACCTTTGAGCTAATGAAAAATAATTCAAACTCTTTTCAAACACACATGACACATACTCAGAGATAAACTACATGCTGGAATCTAAGTAAATTTAAGCACACAGAGATTATACAGACTTCTATTTCCAACCACTGTGCCTTTAAACTGGAAATGAACAAAAGGACAATGAAGGAAACAAGGGAAAGCAATTGGAGGATGAATAACTATTGAAAAAGGGTGTCAGCCTGGTTCAGAGATGAAATCAGGAAATTTCTAGAAACCAATGAGAATGAAAGTATGGCATACCAAAACTTGTGGGACACAACCAAGATATTTATCAAAGGAAGGCTTATAACAATACATTCATACATGTAAAAGGAAGAGAGATTTGTGATTAATAAGCTGGCACAAAACACACAAATTAAAGTAGACTTAACACAACAATCATACTAATTGCAAGAGAAAAGAAATAATAAAAATAAGAACTGAGGTACAGGAGAGGGAAAACAAGAAAACTATGGAAAATTAATGAAGCTAATATTTTGTTCTTTGAAAGGATTAGCAAAATTTATAGACAACTGGAAAACCTAATCAAAGAAAGGAAGGAAGAAATGTCAATAACAAGATTGAGGGATCAAACAGGGTACCTTACAACAGACCATAATGAAATGAATAGGATAATTATACAGCACTAAGCATGCCTCTACACTAACAAATTTAAAAACTTGGAAGAAATGGATCAATACTTGGAAAAACAATCCCTCCCTAGACTATTCCAGACTGATGTCATGAACCTCAATAGACCTATAGCAATAGGAATAATAGACAAGGTAATCAAGGGATTACCAAGAAAAAATTCCCCTAGCCATATATGTCTTCTTAGTAGAGCTCTACCAAGCATTTAGGAAAGAACTGTCACCAATACTACAAAACCTATCTGGAACGTAATAAAAGATGGAAACCACCCAACTTCTTTCTATGATGTTAGTACAACTCTGATACCTAAAGAGGCCAAGGGTCCAGACCAATATTCATTATGGATATTGATACAAAAATCCTCAAACAAATACTGGTCAATAGAGTACTAAAGCATATAAAAATAACAATTCAGCATGATCAAGTGGAATTCATACCAGGGATGCAGGGATGGTTCAACATACAAAAAACGATCAGTACTATTTGTCATAGAGACATGAAAAAATTAAGAACCACACAATAATATTGATAGATGCAGAGAAATAATTTGACAACATCCCGCATCTATTCCTGTTTAAGACAGTCAAAATGATAGAAATGGAAGGAAAATTCCTCAATAGTATATAAGCTATATATGAAAAACCACACTTACAAAAGGGACAAGACAAGGATGTCCCTGTCACAACTCCTTTTTAGCATCATGCTGAAGGTCCTAGCTAACAACATAAGAAAAAGAAAAGACATCAAGAAGATTTTATGGGGAAGAAAGAGATGAAACTATCATTATTCACAGTCAATGTGATTTTATATATCAAAAATCCTCAAAACTAGACAAGTGGAGTGTTGGAAGCAATAGAGGGAGATGGCCAAGTGACAGGATATAAAATCAACAAATAGATGTCCATTGGTCTGCTATACACATCAGACAAGATAGAGAAGCAGCTAAAAACATAGTACCTTTTATAATGGCCAAGTACACATGGAAATATCTTGAGATAAACCTGAATAAATAGCACAAGGTTTGTACAAGGAAAATTGCAGAACTCTATTACAAGAAACCAAGATGACCTCAACAAATGGAAGATTATCCGATGCATGTTGATTGGAAGACTCATATAGTAAAGATATCAGTTCTGCCCAAGGCACTATATAAGTTTAGTGCTATTCTGATACAAATACCATCATCCTTCTTCAAGGAATTAGAGAGACTAATTAACAAATTATGGAGAGGGAAGAAACCCTCTTCAAAAGAAGCCAATTCAAAAATGGATATCTACCTGCAGAAAAAGGAAGTAAACCCTTATCTCGCTCCATGCACAAGAATATACTGAGGATGGATCACAGACCTTCAGGCAAAACCCCATCTATGAAGGCCATTAATGAGGGAACCAAGACAAACCTGAAAACCTTAGCACTGGGACTATGTAGGCTATCGAAAAAGGGAAAGACACAAATATAGAGGAGCCACCAATTGAAATGTGGGATATACTGAAGACAAAACACATGTGTACATAGAAAAAATTCAACGAGAGTTATAAGAGAGCCCACAGAATGAGAAAGCACCTTTAGCAATGACTTTTCAGACAAAGACCTTAATACTAAAAGCTATAACACTTGGAAGGCTTGCAATAAGAAAAAAAAAATCAACTAATTCACTCAGAAGGTGAGCAAAGGAGCAGAGCTGAAGTCCGGAACTGAATGGGCAGAAATTCAAATGGCTAATAAACATTTTAGAAAGTGTTCCTGATCCTTAGACACAAGAGAAAAGCAAACTAAAACAACGAGATACCACCTAACACCCTCACAGTTAGTGCAGTTCCAAAAATCAAAAACTAGCAAGTGTTGGAGACGCTGTGGGGAGATAGAAACTTTAGTCTACTGCTGATGAATTTGTAGGTATGTACAATAATTATGGAAACCCATTTGGTGTCATCTAAAACAGATGGAGATTGAGCTACCACATGACCCAGCAATTGCCCTACTGGGCATATACTCAGAAGAGCCAAGAAAAAAAAAATCATGTACCGTTATCTGTGCTTTAATGTTCCTTGCAGCACAGTTCATTATTACAAGAAGATGCAAACAATCCAAATTTCCAACAACATATAAATGAATCAAAGTATGTGTTACATATATACAATGGAGTATTATGTATCCCTGAAAAGCAGCGATGAACTCATGAAGCACATTGTCACATGGGAAGAACTGGAGGAAATCATGTTAAGAGAAGCAACCCAAGCACAAAATTACAAGTACAGCAGAAATTCACGGAGGTAAGCTTAATAAAAATAGAACATAGGGATAAAGCTACTATATACATACATCCCTGGGGTGAGCTCAATTTATCATGGCAGGAGCCAAACTCATTCCAGGAATAAATATAGCAGCCATCAAATAGAAGGGGGGGGCGATGGATAAAAAATAAAAGACATGGGTAGGGGGTGAGCAGGGCACTAACCCACCTAATGGGAGGGTATTGTTTATATCTCCACAGGAAAGGGAGAGATAAACCAGGCTTCAACCCAATGCAAGAAGACTAGAATACTATATACCAACAAGTACCAGCAAGCCAATCAATGGAGAGGTTTGCGAGACTGGCTCCAATCCCAACTATGTGGAATTGGAGGCAGCTTCCTCCAAACTACGCTTCAAATGATAGTGCTACAGCTTTGGTAGAGGTGCATGACTGATTAGAGCACATGCGAGAAATAAAAAGGGAAGAAGTGGGACGGGTAGGATAGCTCGGCCAAACACACCCTGAAACAATATTCCTACTCAGAGTAGACAAAGCACAGATAGGATTATAGGAGCAGCCTCACCAGGAGACACCATCCCCTGCTCTTAACCATAGTGTTGCAGGGAACAACACTGGATACTCATTGTGGGAATTGTGCACAATCTGACCCTATCATGCTGGGGTGAAACATTAAGGGTATGCAGCAGAGCAACAAAGGGAGCAAAACGATGAAATCCCAAGGGAATATCAAAGGTTGACTTTGGAGAAGTGTGGCACCACATCACAATCTTCTGAAAAACAATTGCAAAAGTCATCAAACAGACCTTGAACTATAAATAGGCTTTTCTATTTTTGTCAGTGGCTTTCTTTTTGTTGTTACTGCTCCTGTTTTTTGTTATTGCTGTTGTTATTGTGCTGTTAGTGTTTACTTCTTCTGTTGTTTTGTTTGGCTTTGTCTGGCTTTTGTGCTTATTAAATCTGCATGTCTTTCTAAGTGACATAAACAATTAAGAGATGAAAAGAATGGGACCAATGTTTCTGGGGGGATATGGGATAATGGAAGTTTGGAGAAAGAAAGGAGGGTAGTGGGACCAACCCAGGGACAAGGAAGTGATAAGTGAACTGAAATTAATGGAGAGAAGGGTGTAGGAGGTGTAGTAGGGCTTAATCAAAGACAATGTATTAGCAAGGAATTACTAAAGCCAAATGAAGTCTGAACATGATGGTGGGAGAGGAGGAAAGTAAGAGGAAATTAAGGAAAGAACCAGGAAGCAAAGGAAAGTTATAGAGGTCTAAATACAGGCATGTATATATGTACACACACATATAACATACAACATACATATTTATAATATATATAGTGAAAGTGGAGTAGAACTATTTACTCATCTCTATATGCTAAAAATTAATAGTTTCCAATGGGCATTTGGTCTTGATTCAAGTACTCCTTGAACACAAGAACACTTCATTCTAACAATCTGACATTCTGTGATGCCCATCTTTCCGACATGATCACTGAACACAGAAAAGTTGTATAGAAAAGATCGTGAAGAAAGTTTATGGTGCTCAGCTATCAAAAGATATAGCATGTGGAGCAAGGCTGGGTAGCTCTTACGACCACCAGAGGGTAGTGATGCTCCCCTCCCCAAAAAAGAGCCCTGATTGGGAAAAAAAAGATACAGCATCTTGGGTCTTAAAATATTGAAGATAAACAACTGGTCATCTGGCTGAGAATCCACAAAGCTGATATGGAAGAAGCACATGAGCCTGTGTGATCATGAGTTGTAAATGGGATCAGGTATCAGGTATCTAAGACCCAGAACAAAATTATATCCAATGTGAACAGGGGGTGGGGGCATGGAATGGTGACTCAATGTGTAGACATTTGGACATCCCCTCATAGAGGGATCACAGGGAAGAGATTGACCAGTTTGGGTCCAGTATAGCACCGAGAAAATACACAAATTTCCTCTAGTTCTTTAATGCTTCCCTCCCCAAGCTACCATGACTTCAATTCTACCTTACAAGTTGGATTAGACCAGAACATGCACACTGCTACAGATAAGAGCCCCAGCACAGGGAATTCAGGAGAGAGAAACCTCTAGGGGCCAATCATGAGAGCAGAGCTACCAGGAGAACTAGAAGAGGATGGGAGACCAGGGGAGGAGGGATCAAGCACAGGGATCAAACTATAACCCCCTCCAGTGAGAGTGAGCAACAAAAAAGTGGGTGAGAGATGATGGGGACAATGTAAGATATGAAAATAATAATCTACCACGTATCAAGGGTTCATGAGGCAGAATGGTGGGGGAGGGAGAGAGAAGAAATGAGAAACTGTCATCAGGAGCTCAAATGGGAAGAGAATGCTGTGAAAATGATGATGGCAGCATACGTGCAAATGTGCTTGATTCATTGAATGAATGTGTTGTGATGAGATGTAAGAGTCCCCAATAAAAGTACTTGAAAAGAAAAGAAAAAAAGTGCTTTTTTATACAAGAGCAATTTATTATTGAGAAAACATCCCAGCCCAGTTCAGATCGAGTCCTTCATTCCAGTGTTAGCCCTTTTGTCCAATGCCAACCTATAAATTCCTGTTCATACCAATGCAACATATGCTATGGTGCCGAAAGCAGGAAGATCACAGACCAGTGGATGGGAAGAATTTTGAGTCCAGAAGCCATAGCAGCATCTCAGGGCTGGTTCCTTCAGTTTCAGGGCTCCAGCACATTTCCACGTGCCTTCTAAAGGACTGTTCCACAGGGAGTATAGTGGCTCCAAATGAGGGCAGGAAGCTGTGATCTGATAGGCTAACCTCTGCCTCTTCACGCTGAAGTCTCCAGTGGACAATAGATTATAGAACTATCACAGAACTAAAGCTTGCCTGACCCAAGCCTTGGCATTTTCAATCAATACACAAACATGTGAAAGTTGGATATTGAATAAAGGAGACTGAAAAATAATTAGTCCTTTTCAATTATGATGCTAGTGAAATATCTTGAAAATATCATGGACTGCCAGAAGAACTAACAGATTTGTCTCCCCAGGAGTATGGCTTAAATACTCACAATAAAAATGGCGAGACTTTGTCTCATGTACCGTGTATATGTTATCAAGAGGGATCAGTCCCAGAAGGACATCAATTTTTTTTTCTTTTGAAAAGTATAAGAACAACAGAAAAGAGGAGGATCCTTGATGAAATGGAGTGACAGAAAGGTTGCAAAAAATGGCGCCAAAAATAAGAACAATTATGAAGCTGCCATGGTGTGTGGACGTATTTCCCTTTGTGTGTGTGTGTGTGTGTGTATTCTCTTTCATTTGGAAATAACTTGACTGCACCTGACCACGACTTCAGCAAAACGAATTGTTGTACAGATCTTTGATTGATTTGAAAATTAAACCCTCTTTAAAAAAAGAAAGGAAATGGAAAGAAAAGAACTTCCATTATTTCCATATGTTCTAAAGCATTGAGCAGTAGTGCACTCTTGCCAGGAATTACACACACATATACTAAAGTTTAAATACTCATCAAAAAAGTGATAGCCTTGTCCAAGGAAATGAAAGAGCAGAGTATCAGCAAATGCCTTTATCAAAATGTTTACTTGTTTACTTAATAATACTAAACACTGAATATAATGAATTGTTTTTACTTATCCTGTTTGAAAATGATGAGTCAGTTCCATTTATAATATTTAATGTGTTAAAATGCTTGTCATCTTTTTAGGTTTCTGTCATCTTGTTTGTTTTTCTTATCTGTACTAACAGAGATGGTTTCACAGAATGTGTATGCTTGATAGGTCACATTGTAAACTTATTTTCATTGAAAAAAACTTAAAGTTATTTTCTTGAAAGATACATGGTGAAAACATTTTTCAAAATCACTCTGAAGTAGATAAAAATAAGAAGACATGCAAAGTGAATATATTAAAAAGTCAAACCTAGGAGAAATATATATTATGAAGAATTACTTTTGGGAAACAGTGAGATAAAATAATATATGTGTGTATAGCAACAGATGAAATCACGTCCACACTGGGAAGCTCTATGAGATTATAAAATAGAACAGTTTCAGCTTATCAAATGACATTATATTCATAGAGATATGTTGTTTAAGTGACAAGAGTTTTATGTACTAGTCTTTGTTCCAGTCAAATTAGGCTATGTGGAAGCAAAATGTTCAAAATGATAACTTTTATACTATTTTTCTAGAAATTCATACGTTTGCCCACTTTGCTTTCTGATTTAGATAATTCACATATCGTTCAATATTTTATTGTGAAACCAGAGCTTAATCTTGATATGCATACAGATTCAATGATAGATGACTTGGATCAAAACCAGTAACCTTAGAAGAATAAGTAACTAAGGTTATTTTTAAAACTAAGTGATACAGCAGGGTCAAAAATATTTGTTACTATTTCTTGCTTAGAATATTGCAAATAAAGTAATCCATAGTGAGCATGGCCTTTGCTATTATATATCTGGATATGTCTTCACATTTAAGTTTGATGAATGTTATTTACCCTTGGAAACAAAAATGAAAATGAACATATTGTTGTTTCAGCCTCAATATTTTAAAAGTATTCCTCAGTTACATGCTTGTTTCTTTGTTTTTTAAAGAGAGAAAACAAATGTATGCTCTTTCCAGTGCAAAGACCAAATATTTCAGATAAATGGTCATCACATCATTTTGAATAATTTCAAGGGTAAGAAGTTGATTACTTTGTGAAAAGCCTAATAGAAGAAATGATCTATTATGTCTTTTACAAATTTATTCTCTGAATTTTATATATTCACTCTCTTTAAGAATGTGCAGTACAAAAGAGGTGAAAATTTCTCTCTTTCCATGGTTAGCATTATAAGAATGTGGAAGCAGCATTTGCGGCTATTTTCCATAAAAGTCTTCCTCTTATTATACAGTTTTCAGCTTAGCAGTACAATTTCTGAATGTAAGTTACTGATTTTTAAAGTAGGCATCTTCGCCTGTTAACAAGTCACTTCCCCACTCAAAACTTTAGTCTTTTCCTCAGTATTAAAAAGGGAGTATGAGAGTACATTATGTCTAAGAGATATTTGGATTAAATGACATAAAATTGACCTAGAATAATTTCTGATATAAAATAAGAACTGCTAGCTTCCATGAGTTAAACATTCTCTCAATAATATTGGTAACAACATTAGTATTGTCACTGTTTGTTTCCATCAGCTTCATTTCCACTCATAACAAACTTATGCACAACAGAATGGAACTCTGCCAGACCCTGCACCACTCTTAAAACTATTACATTTAAGTCCATTATTTCAGCCTCTCTGTCAATTCACATTGCTGAGAGTTCCTCATTTTCCCTGACCCTTCATTTAACCAAGTGTGTCATTCTTCTCCAGTAACTACTCCCAGTCAAGAATATATACAAAGTATGTGAGAACATATCCAAAGTCTGGCCAGCCTCCCAATCAAGAACATATCCAAAATATGTGAGAACATATCCAAAGTCTTGCCAGCCCGCTTGTAAAAAGTATTCTGGCTGTACTTTTTCACAACATATTTATTTGTTATTCTGACAGTCAATTGTACTTTTAGTATTTAATCGGCTATATCAATTTCTCTTTGCTCTCCCTATTCATTGCCAGCTTTTACATGCATATAATGACATTGGCAATACCATGGCTTTGATCAGGAACACCTTAGTTGTCAAAACAACATTAATGTGAACACAAAGTCACACTTCAAAATGGTCTTTTGCAGTAAATATGCCCAAGGGAATTCTTAATTTGATATCCTGATTATTGGTTCCATAAGTGTTCATTGTGAATAATAATAATAATAATAATAATAATAAACCCCTAACAATTTTAATATTTTCTCTGATTACTAGGATGCTATATTGTTCTAGCTATGTGTTCAACTTTCTTTATATTTAGTCATATTTCATACTAAAGATTTCAGTCTGATTTCAAGTGTTCAAGGCTCCTTCCCTTTTAGCAAGAAGAGTTGTATCAGTTGCATAGTGCAAATTGGTAGTGAAAATTCCTTGAATCTTGATTTCATGTTCTGCTTCATAGCACTTCTTCATATTCTGCTTCTAATATGATTTACTCAGCTCTTGTATCAAATTATTAAGTGTAAAAGGTCCAAACCTGACTCATGCATTGTCCCTTGTTCTGTTTGAACCACTGCTTCATATATAGGTTTCACATGAGCACAATGAAGTGTTCTGGAATCCCCATTCTCTGTAATATTATGCATATTTTGCTATGATTCACACAGTTGAATTGGTTTGCATTATCAGTAACCACAAAGGAATATTTCTGAAATAGTCTCTGCTTTCAGTGAAGTTCCATCAGAGGTCAGCAATGATGTCTCTTCTTCAAGGTCCTTTTCTGATTCTGGCTTGAATTTCTGTCACTCCCTGGCAATGCTGCAAATGCTTTTTAATTTTTTCCAACAAATTTTACTTTGCATGAGATATGAATAATACTGTATGATGCCGATGTTGTGTGTGTCACCTTTTTTGGAATGGGTACAGAGATGGGTAACCATTTTTCAAATAATAGATCTGGCTCATCTTTTCCAGTTGGCTGAGTCCAAATAAAATCTCTATTAGTAATTGACTAAACAGCTGTGGGTTTGGGTTGTTGGACTATTATTTATATAATACAATAAGAGAAAACTTTTATGACTAGAATTTCAAAAGACAAGCTTAGCGTTAGTCTACTTTCAGATAGTAACATTCTCAAAATCAAATATTTAATACACATCTATTTAATGATCTCAGAATTTATCAACATTCATTTCTTCTTATGTATAACTACTTTTAAGCTTGCATTCTCTATTATTTTTTATGATTGTTTAATTTGCTTTAGAATGGTCCAGAGATGATCATTGCCCTTCTCATTGATTTAACATTTTCCACTGAAGGTTGATTGCAATATTATGCAAAGAAAACCTGGACAAAATATTTGAAAGACAGAGAGAGCCCTAACTAATTTATTCTAAATCATTCTAGGTATGGCAACCTTACTCTCAAATATCAGCACATGGTTTTTAATGTCCTGTAACTATATATTTCTTAGGTTGATGAGCTACATTATAAGCTGTGAATCTACTGGAGGGTTCTATTTCAGTTCTAATTATAATTTAGAAGACTCTTGATTATCCATTGGAACTAGTATAGAAATATAATAGGTAAACAAGAGTCATATATTTTGCCAAATATTAAAAAGTAGTTTTAATTATTTTGCCCAATAACTTTAATCTTTCCTATGTAATACTTAGCACTCTATTCATCCCTAACTAATAAGTAATGAAGTAAATTAAAATCTATAAGAGGCATATTTTAGTCTAGTGTTTATATTTGAATATTTTAGTTCTGAATCCACAATTTCTGTTTCTGCAAAGACATAGAATTATGAAATGTTGAATGATCAGTATATTCCAATTATGATCCCACTGTACATTTTTAGATTGTAAAATTATGGACATTACCTTTATTAAGCGTTCAGAGAAATTACCATAAATATTGAAGATAAATGTATTTTATGTATCAATATATATACCCTTTTAAAGAAGTTGAAACTTGGATATCTGGATCTATGACCTAATTCTTTTTTTTTGTCATTCTTTGTTTACTTGACAACCTTCAGTCCAAATTTCAACTTCAACTCCAGAATCAATCCGGAAGTCCAACTCCAACTCTAGAATCAATCTTGAAGTAAGGATAAAGGGTTTAAGGAAATGAAGACAAGTATAAAGTTGTCCAAACCTTCATTATATACTGGAAGTGATAAAGAAACCCAGAATAGTATTTTAATAAAAATATCTTCAAGGGCTGAACCCCTCTGGCGTAGTGTTTATGTGTGGGATTGTGGCCCACAGGGTTGGTGGCTCAAATCCAGCAGCAGCTCTTCAAGCACAAGGCTGGAACTCCTACTCCCACCAGTGGGCAGTGATGCCCAAAACAAAAACAAAACAAAAAAGATATCTTCAAAGGCGATTCCCCAAAATTGGCAATATATTTTAATAGCGAGACATCAGACAGAAATTAAGAGATAACTATTCAATAACATCCTTAATTTTCTTCCTCTAGTTTCTTAAAGTCTATTTCTTTTTTCTGGAAATATTGGCAGACTATTTAAGCACTAGCAACATAAGCAAAAGGTAAATTATGGGATTAAAAATATTTTGCATTTATTTGTGCACACAGATCATTTTCGTATTACTGGATGCATAAAAGAAGGTGAGTGAAAAGTGATAACATTGAGTGTTCATGTAGAAAAAAGAATATCAGACTGATTGTATTTACAAATGCACGATTCTGGTGGAAGTAATTGAATTATTGAATTAATTCCATGTATATATAAATCACAATTAATAAAAATAATCAAAAGGGTCATCTCCTTCCCTTATGTACACAATCCTTATGTAAGGGGCTGTCCAGTTGCATGCAGATAGGCTTTAGGTGTTCATTCCACACTCCTCATTCACAATGATATAATTTTTAGTACTTTGATATCTAATACCTGATTTCATCGACTCCTCATGATCACACAGACTAGTATCCTTTTTCCATATGGGTTTCGTTGCTTCTCAGCTAGATGGCTGTTTGTTTACCTTCAAGTCTTGAAAACCCCAGATGCCATATCTTTTGATAGCAGGGCACCTTCAGCTTTATTCACCACATTTGCTTATGCAGCCGCTTCGTCTTCAGTGATCATGTTTGGAAGGTGAGCACCATGGAATATAGCAAAGATGAAACATATGATTTACTTCTAGTTTTTTAATGCTTCCTACACTCTCACTAGCATGATGCCAATTCTGTCTTACAAATCTGGTTAGACCAGAGAATGTATACTGGTACAGAAAGGAACTGGAAACAGGGAATTCAGGACAGATGAACTCCTCAGAACCAGTGATGGGAGTGGTGATACTGGGAGGATGGAGGGAAGGTGGGTTAGAAAGGGGAGACTGTATACAAAGGTCTACATATAATCTGCTCCTCGGGGATGAATAACAGAAAAGTGAGTCAAGGGAAATATCAGAAAATATAAAACATGAGAAAATAATAATAATTTATAAAATACCAAGGGTTCATGAAAGAGGGGAGTGAGAGAAGGATGAGGAGATGATACTAAGGGCTCAAGCAGAAAGCAAATGTTTTGAGAATGATTATTGCAACAATGATGATGTGAAAATGCACTTTATGCATTGAGTGGATGTAAGGATTGTGATAAGAGTTGTACAAGCCACCAATAAAATGATTCAAAGCATCAAAGGTAAAAGAATTAACTATAATCTTAATTCTTCCAGCATTCAGATGAAGTCTTGTGCTGGAAAGAAGAAGAAAAAGAAGACTATTCAAAAGAGTTGGTGCATGAGTAAGGAGAAGTTAATTATAATTATTAGTCTGCATTGCAATGTAAAAGATCAAGACATTATTGCAGAAATCAGACTTGCCAATTCCAAATGATGACTTAGCAAAAAATATCTTTTAGTGCCAAAATTAAATAAGTAGGACTATTCTTTACTTAAGGTCTTACGCTGCTATCTGATAAAACAGACTCCTTGTCTTGGTTTCCATTTCTCCAGACTGTCTCATCAGCTCCATACACTTAAAGTATGTTATTCATTTCCCATCTAAAGCTTATGATGATATACTTAACTACTAATACATGCCTGGCTCTAAGTAGCAATTAAAGATGTATGGGGAATGAATTAAAGATGGATGAGTATCCTCCTGTGCACTACAAGTTTTGGATTCTAGACGTAGTCCTGGAGCATTCAAGACATACCTTTTTCCGCCCTTCCAATCTGTACTCCCGGCTTTCTAGCAAACCATCTCACTTCTCTGTAGGAGGTTACACAGGCTCTGTACGAATGTCACCGTGCTATCTCCTCTGCTATGTTCCAAGTTTATTGTGCAGTTTATTCTCATTCTGGACATATAATTAAATATTTCCTGAAGCTGCTTGTCCAACTGAATCTGGACAATGGAGAAATGTTGTTAGAGTGAAGTAAACATGAGATGCCAGTATGAAATTATTTTCATGAGTTTAAAAGGAAATAAAATAACATGAATAAAGTAAGAAAAGTTATACATGCTATTATATTTTATACTGACAATGTAAACAAAATGATGAAGAATACTTGCTTTGGCTATTTAAAACCATTAAACCTGACATAGCTTAAAACAAAACAAAATGGGCTAACTGAAGGCACCTTGTAAATAACTAAATATGTGTCAATTTTGACCAGAAATATTAAGCAACATATGCTAGTTCAATAACATGCCCTAACATAGAACACCAAAACACTCTGTTCCTACTTTAGATAATAACTCTTATCAGAGAAAGACTACTCTGTAGAGATTTGGATCAACCAACGCAGCTGTGCAAACATATGGCAAGCTGATTACTATATGTATTACCAGCAATAATGAAACATGAATACAGGATTTCCATACTGACTGTTTATTTTTAAAATGAAGGCTTTTTTCAATGCTTTCCGGAAAGAGATAAGCGAACTTTTTTTAAGTGACTTTTCAAAAATTTTAAAATAATAGGATAATTTTAATAATTCAAATGTTCAAATAATCATTTTCTGAATCATAAGATCTATAAGTCATCTCCTTTCCCTGGATCTTTCCATTCTTCAGGAATGTCCACGTCATTTATGGCAAATGTTAAATTTTCTGCACAAAATTAAAGTACAACTTTGCTTATAATAATATCAATTAAAAATAATTCCACTCTAGCAGAGATAAGAAACTATCCCCTTTTCTGCACATAAAGGCATAGTATTTGTTATGAGCACTAATCTACTTAAGTAACACAGAGTCTGGTTGACTTCTGCATCTGATGCAAATATTTTTAGAGGGAGCAAGATTGCCCTCAAAAGGGACAATCAATGGTCCTTGGAATGCAAGAAAATATTTAATAACACAGTGGTTTTAGACTTATATATGCAGATTTATGGTACATCTGTGATTTAATCTTCATGGGTGAAGTAAGTAAAAGAATATATGAAAATATTCCTTAAGAGAAAATAATGTGGGAAAAATAATTTACATTGTTACTTGTTTACAAGTTAATGTGTACCTATAACTCTTTTGAGACTTCAAATCTACGTGATCTCCCCAGACTTCAGAACAGCAACAGGATGACAGGAAAGCTTTTCAACTACAATGAAAACAGATGATCATGTGATGTTTGTTTGGATTTAATGGTATAGACGGACATTTAAAAAGCAAAACAAACAAATCAAGTGTCTAACCATACAGTAGAATAGGAAAACATAAAAATTAAAATACCCATTGCAATTCATTTGATTTCAATTCATAGTGGCCCTCTAGAACAGGGTAGAATTGACCTGGAGGATTTCCCATGGTGTAAATATTTATAGGAGCAGACAAAGGGGTTTTTAGATTAGTTGACTCAGTCATAGAGATGATGCAGGACAACACAGAACTACTATGGGATCGAGAAGACTGTTCTTTAAGGGAACAGGCAGCCTCATCTTTCTCTTGGACTGTGAAACTTGTGTCTTGGAAACTCATAGGGGTATGAGTTTTAAGACCCTGTTTTAAGAGCATCACTATGAGTTGGAATCAATTCGATGTAAATGAGCTTGCTTTTGGTTTTCAGTCAACCTAAATTACATAATTCATTGGAAATATGAGACTTAAGAGTAAAGGGGTGGAGTCTAACCTGTCAATCAGGTCACAGCTTGATGACTTCATTTGGAGGTGCCAAGAAGATAAATAGCTTGCTGGAGGGCAGACGCACTCCTTCCCTGCATTGTGAGACATTTCTGCAGACCATACACGTGGAGCTACACTAGAACTCTGCAGATGAAGAAGCCATGTGGAAACTCCTGCCAGTGCAGAGATGCTTTCATTGCCACTGGATCCACAAGACTTTCCACCCACTGGATTTTGAGCTTCCTGCATTTGGTGTCATTGCATGTGTTGCGGGAGTCTGAAGAGGAATTTATCGATTTGTATCTGACGTATGGGCTTACATTTGAACTTGTGGATTTGATTTGGACTGGGCTGTGATAGATATTCAATTGTTCTTGTATATAAAACTCTTTCTTAAATACAGATGACTGTCTCCATGAAGTTCTTTCTCCCGTCTACCCAGGCAACACAAAGCCCAACACTTAACCCATTGGGTCACCAAGGCTCCTTCAGATTAGGATAGCCAAGGACAAAAGAAATTATCCATTATTTAAAAGTGTCATATAAATATTCATTTTGTTGGGCCACAAAAGAACAAAGCACTATTATCTAAAATTCAAACCTGAGTCCTATATTTTTTCCATAATAAGCCCAGCATCCTTTTTTTTTCTGGCAAAGTGCCAGTTATGTATAGGAAAAAGAGATGAAACTGTTTGAGTTATCAGTCTAAAAACTCCATCTCTCAAAGAGTCTTTCTTTTTCTAAAATTTAATTTATAAATTTAGCTGCTTGCCTAGAAGGTCAAGATTGCTCACCTGCTCCTCTTTTTCTCTATTTTCCCCTGAACTATCCCCATCATTGTTGCCCTAATATAGCTCTTCCTCCAGGAAAATTCACAAGTATCTATTGTTAAAAAAATATGGCTTTAATTTATATGATGTCTTCATTCAATATTTAAATATTTATGTTCACATCACATGGGGGATTTAATGACCCTCTATGTTAGTTGATAAGTTGAATAGATATTTTATTACTTATATACATTAGCAAAGTTATGCACTTGGATTAAATAGATAAGCAGAGATACAAACAGAGAGATGGTAAAAATAAACATATATCTTTATTTTTTCACCTTAGATCTATTGAATGCATATTTGTAATTAGCTGACAATTTTTGGTTAAATACTTCTTTGTGAATTGAATTTTCTACCAAAGAAAGATTCATGTAGCTTCATAAACCCAGAATGTCCTCAAATTTTAAGAATTATTTTTATGTCTCCTACTTTTTCCTGATTTATTTATTCACATTATAATCACTCCTCACATAATCAACCCTTTCTACCTAAGAATTTAGATTGCTGTTTGGAGTAATACTGCTCCTCCTTTAGAAAAATACTAATTGTATAACTAAAAATAGATAATCAATTAGACAGCTGGCCTTGTCACAACATCCTTGTCTACCCTATACATAGTTTAAGTTCAGATAAGAAATAATTATCCAGTTATCATTAATTATGTAAATTAAATATCTAAATTTAGAGTCTAAGAAATAATAATGTCTTGAGTGTCCTTAACATAGCCCACACCTTCATTCTTAATGATGACAGTGAAGAAGAATTGAGGGACAATCAGCTTTCCTGGAACTGTTTCAGTTAAGTTTTTGATAATTTCCATGCACTTTTGCATCAAACCTGAATATACAGATTAAAATGGAATGTGATTTATATTTGTTATTGAACATTTATACACTACCCTATGGCTTTAATTTATATGATGTTTTCATTCAATATTTAAATATTTATGTTCACATCACATGGAAGATTTAGTGATCCTTTCTGTTAAGTAGATATTATATAACCCCAGCTCCTGGTAGAATGCTAGTTCCTCCTCTGACCTAGAGGCAAATATTTGCTCAATCAAAAATTGCATGCAATAAATAACTCAGCATACTATATTTCATCACTAAATTAAGTACATTAGCATCTATAATTAAAATAAATGCATTTGATAGTAATATAAATTATGCCTAAATTTTTCCTTCCTTAAGCAAGTAAGCAATACAGAGAATTGTAAGATCTTAGGGTAAGCTTACTAATAATGTAGCATTTGTCATACCTTTATTTTTCATTCATTATGTGGGTTAAGATTTTTCCAAAAAAATTCTGATATTGACAACACTATCTCATTGTTTAAGAAAAAAATGAATAATACGTACTCACTAAGAATATTTTATAAAATATTTGAAAAACAGAGAGGTCTCAATGTCAGTGTCACTCCATAAGGAAAAATTTAATTTTCATTATAGTGTCATGCTTTTAAAACCCAAAATTCATTTTGTCTGTGATTTTTAAATCCAATTGTATATTTATTAGTCTTTTTCTTTGATTCTCATACACTCTATATTTGATAGATTTAACCAAGGTTTCACTAAAGTTTGTGATTTGAAGATGGTCTCAATAGAACTATATTCTGAATAACATCCAGCTATAATGGTACTCGTAAACTAGCAGAGCATTATATGTCATCAGTCATATCAACAATGTACAGTGTATAATCAGATTATTTCAATTAACAATCTTATACTCAACAGCATTTTACTAATAGGTCAGGATAAGTAGGACAACTTAGTCCTCAAAATAAATATAAATGGATATGTCTATGTCATGATCCTTTACTTCTTTGGGTATGTAAGTCATATTAACATAGTGTTTAGTTGATAATGAAAAAGCATCTCAAAGAAAGAGCTGCATCAAAGTGACTTTCAAAGACACAATTTTTTCACACTTCTTTGAGATGCGAAAATGAAATAATTACAAAATTGCAATAAATAAATACATAAACAGCTATATGATTTATCAGAGTATAGATTCTTGGGGGATACTTATAGTTTATGCTTTATTACTGATGCAAAAGTTAATGGTTTGAATTCAGCCCTGCAAATATCTTGCATAAAGATTTTATCCAAGAAAATCTATTAAGCATAGCTGTATTCTGTGACAAATGGGGTAATCTATAGTTAGAGATAAAAATAATAGCAATGGATATGTTAGAACATGTGGTATAAAGTTACCTTCCTACCATGTTTTAAATAGTCTGTGGAGGTAAATATTTGTGTTTATATATTGTTGCTTTTGATAAGAAAAGAGAATTGCATACTGAAATTAGAAAACATTCTTAATTATGCATTTCAAAGAAATATTTAAAATATAAATTGGTTCCTGGTGGAAAGAATTATAGTATTCATATGCTACTATAGTAAATACCATCTGTTTTAATGTCATGGTAAAATAATATTTAAATAAACCAATATAGATTGCATAAAATGCAAATATAGCCTTTTGCAAACTGATATGAGAATACTATATAATTTATTGACAATTTCATTTCATTTTGCCTAGTGCAATTGGGGTGGGTTAGGGAATTTTTAAAAAAACTGTAACTCTGAGAAATAAAAGCTGAAATTGCTTTACAAATTCTATTTAAAAAGCGGTCATACATCTGTGACCCAGTGATCAATTTAATCTCTTCATATTTTGAGGCCCCTTAATTTCATTTACAAGGAGCTCTGGTGGTGTAGTGCTTATACATTGGGCTGCTAACAGCAAGGTCAACATCTGAAAGCCCCGGCTACTCCCTGGTATAAAGAAGAAACTTGATCCTACCCTGAGGAGGGACAGTCTCAGAAGGTAGTTACCATCCCGCCAAGGCAGCTATACCTTGTGCCATAGGGTCATTCCTTTTAGAATCACTGCTATGGCAGTGACCATGGGGTTTTGGTTTTGGTGCTCTATCATCTCAACAGCAAAGAGACATTGATGTTTTGATCCTGCATAGTCTATGAAAAATGACTGTTCTGTAAACAGGAATTTGCCTACATAGAGGTGACAATTCTGTAGCCATGTACTCCACTAGAGTTACACACTCAGGCATGGGGTATTATGAAGTAGACAGAGAGTAAGATTCAGAAACCTAAGAAGAGGTTTTCATATTTTAGCATCATTATCACATAGGAAATATAATTTTGAGATCATTAGGCCTGATCATCAAATTAATCAATCACCATTTTGACTAGAACTCACAATAACATGAAAATCTGAACTTCTGTGAATCTACAAGGCAAATCAAAGAAATATGGCTACAAAATCATAGAAACCTTTATGAAACAAAAATATCAGAGTGGAAAGCTATTGTTTTTCAACATATCTTCCCACTAGGACTACACACTTCTGAAGGCAATGTTTCCACCTCTCTAATTTTTCCTTGAGGAAGGTTGCACTCTTCAACTACTACGTCAAATAGCAATTTGGACATCCTGTAAGGACTCATATCAAGTTTATTTTAAATATTCTTTGATATGTAGGACTGAAAGATATCTTCAGGAAAAATATCAGGACTGTAAAGTTAATTGAGTAAGATTTCTTAATGAAATTCTCTTAAGACTGCCCTTGCGACTTTCAATGAGTTAACAGGTATATTATTATGATGAAAAATAACAATATTTGTCATAGCCTTCTGATCTTTTTCTCACTAATGTAGTTTCTGTATTTCTTAAAAAAATAATTCCTAATAAGCACCTTGAATGCTCTGTGTTCTTCAAAAACACCAACCAAATGTATTTTGGTAAAATAAGATAGACTCCTATCTGTGGTCATTGTCTTTGTAACTTTCATGAAATGGCTTGTGATAATATGCAAATAAGATGCAGAAGATTTAACTTGGGGACTTTGCAGGTTGTTTTTTGTTCTTGTTTGTCTGTTCTTTGTTCTGTTTTGTTTTTTAAGTCTGTTTAGTCTTAAGACTGAACCATCGCAAAAACAGGAGCAGAGAGTCTCATTACCATCAAAACACAAGACATACACACTTAAACAAACAAGTAAATATTTAAAAAAAAACCCTCCCAAGAGATACATGTAGACTGTATGTGAGATTTCTGCTTGAAATGACAGAGGTAGCAAAGACATCAGAGGTCACAACCCTGAAATCATGAGTCATAGCTGTGGGTTTCCTAGTATACAGAAAGATGGAGATCCTTCTGGCACGTGGCTGACTTGTAGATAGGGTGTCATTTGGGCATATATGAGCAATAAAAGAGCTTAATAGTACTTTCCAAAACAGTACATGGATCAGAGGATTGCACTGCTATGAGGCTAAGGACAAGAGGGATACCTGCCTGTACATGTGGCTGAGAAGAGACACTACTGATAAAAAATGGCATATTTAATGGGTTCTGAACCTGAAGATGTTGCCTGTAAATGTACATAATAAACCCACAATTATGAATATCATCTATGAGTTTGTGTTGCTATTGTAGCAGACTGATTATTGAACCAGCCAGTAGAGAATAGTAGCATGTAGGGATGATTGATATCAGAATAGGGCAAAAGAGGTTGGATGTTGGAGGTAAGTCCAATCACTCCTGCATAGGCATCATCCAAGGGCAGATGTACTGTTGAATTCATTTTCCATTTTTCATCTGAAGACGTTAGATATGGCCAGTTGAACCATGGGGAGAAACAGTGGTCAAGGGACCTCGTGGTGGAAGCAATAGAGGCACAAGAGGTTGTAGCACTGAGACCATGAGACAGTGGTGGCTGGACTATTGGAACCACAGGGAGAAGCAGAAGTCAAGGGACAATAAGGTAAAGTTCAAGAACCACAGAGAGATAGTTTCCATTATGGCTGAGAAGAGATGCTTTGGTCAATAGGACAGTGTTCTTATCACTCTGTAGGATTCTAGCTTCTCTATTAAACACCTTAATCCTAGGTGACTATTGCAACAGATTATTGAACTCAGTGAGCAGGAGAATGCAAAGGAAAGTCTGTTGGTAACCAGAATAGGAAAAATAGGATGAAGGGTGGAGGTATGCTAGATGTATACATCATAGGAATCATCCTTAGTAAGATGTGGATTAGATGCTTCTTTACCTCGTGTTGTTAGAGGAAGTCAGAAGTACATTACTTCAGCAGGTCTTTGTGATCAGTGGATGATTGCAGAAAGGCATTCACTCAGTGTGTTAGTCTGGGTAGACTAGAGAAACAAATCCATAGATACTCATATGTGTATAAAAAGTTTATATATAAGAGAAGTTGAAATATTGAGAAAACATCCCAACCCAGTCCAGTCCAAGCCCATAAGTCAGACATTAGCCCTTGTGTCTGATACCATTTTATAAAGTTCTCTTGAGACTCACAAAACTCAAGCAATGACACTGGGAGCAGGGTGATCACAAGCCGGAGGGTAGAAAGTCTTTGGATCCAGTTGTGTTATAGGCATCTCAGGACTGGCATGGGTCTCCACTTGACTGCTCCTGATTCCAGGGCTGCATCAGGGTCGGTTCATGTAGTTTCTCTTCAGCGATATCTCACAGGGAGTCACCAGAAAGGGTTGACCTTTTTTGTTTCTCTCTAAACAATAATGCTTCATTGATAAAATGTTAGTTATAATAAGTATAAAATTAGCATGCAAAGTGTTGACAAAACATGTCTATAGGTCGAGAATCCCTTTGTAACAAGAGTGCTGCTACCTGTGAGCCAGTCCGGGTGAAGTTTGAAATCCACTCAAAGTCATAAATGTTGCCAGCCCAACCCGGCAGAGCCAGCATGAGGGGGCAGTGGGCCCCAAGGAGTACTTTCTCTTAAACAGAGAGAGGGTATCCACTGACCATTTGCAAATGCTTTCTTACCCCCTTTTTAGGTTTTTCTGACATGGTTAGTTGATAAATAGCTCTAATAACTGCCTCTGGCTGAGGTGTCCTGAGAAAGCGTCCCAGCCACTCAATTGAGGGGGCCTAACCAGAGTGCCATGCATTTTCATAGGTACAGTTTTAGTAGTGCTGGATTTGGTCACCTCAATCTCTGGCCCAAACAACTTCCCCATGCCCCCCCCCCCAAGGCTTGTCATTGTCCTCCTCTCTATGTGTGGACAAAACCTAGATGGATAGCCTGCACTGCTCTGTGTTGTGGTACCTCATTCTTGGAATAGAGCTTTGCACACCCCACAGGACAGGGGCTCCCTGGGTATGACAGAGATATGTATTTCACAAAATAAAGGGAAATGAGGGCTGGAAGCTGAGGAAAACAGTCCAACTCCCTCTTGCCTCTCACTGGAAAAGCCCTGAGAGGCCAGCAACAGAGGGCACTTTGGATCATGGCTGCCTGGTGCCAGATGGTATAGGTTCCCATCACACTGCTGGGACCATCTCCTATACAGTTATCACAGCAAAACCGAGTAAACGCAGTATAAAAGTACAAGAGGTTGATTTCTCAAAAAGCCAAATAAAATGCTAATTTTCTTTCCAAAATATCTTTAAAATGTCAGAGTAGAGACTTTGTTGGCTGCTCATTGTACAGATGAAAACCTTGGTGGCATGTTAAGAGGACTGTGGAGGGCTAGTGACCACAGTGTGGTGTTGGCCACGGAGGCTGTGAAAGGGTGAGTGACGGAGGCTGGACACATCTATAAATTCACCTGGATTCTGAAATCTAAAAGGTAGAAACCTGCATTTTTTCAGCGAATATGCCAAGTATTACTTGGCAGAAGGGGTCTATGCAGAAAAGTGACAACTTGGGACTTAGCTACTAAACCTGCTCAGCAAAGTGATGGCAGGGGCCTGAGAGAGAGAAGCGCCTCCCACTTCCAAGGAGGAATACCAGAGTTGCCAGAATCCCCAGAAAGCCATGCCCACAGAAAAGTCTATTGATTGTGATCTGATTGACCATAGCATCTCTTCTCAGCCATGATGGTAAACACCTTGCTCTGTGGTTCTTAAACTTCATCAAGATGAACTTCATCTTGAACTTCATCTGCTTCTCCCCATGGTTCAAGAAGTCCATCCATTGCTCTGTCTCATCGTCTCAGTGCTGCACCCTCTGATGCCTCTGCTGCTTCACCACTTTAGACAGGAATCTCATACACCCGCTGCTGGTATACCTTCTTTCTTGATAGTCACATGATTTTTCCTCTTCTTTCGGCGATAACTAACATCTATATCAAGCAGAATGACCAAACTGGACAATCCTCTATATCTAATTTGCATGGTCCTACATAGTCATTTGGTAGGAGTTAGAAAAACTATGAACAGAAGAACCATACCAGCTAACTTCAATTCACTACATATGTATATGGTGTGTTTTTAATAAACATGTGCATGTATCAGGTAGAACCCTAGTAGCAATATATATATATATATACATATATATTTAAATTTATTTTTGTATCCACTCTACAGGAGAATTACAAGCTTGTCAACTTCTGTAAAGAGTGATGAATCAGAAAGCGTGCAGAGCAATTGCATCCTGTCCTATAGGATCTCTAGGAGTCACCAGTAACCCCATGGCAGTGATTTTGTTTTCTTTGCATCAGAGATGTGGTTTTGAGAAATATATCTGAAGAAGAAAATTATAATGTAAAAAAAATTAGAAGTCTCCTCCATATAGCCTAGAGGGTTAAACATCATATCCACTCTCAAAAACCAACTATTTCATGCTTTAATAATTTTTATGCTTTAATTTTCTTTCTAGGCTATTTAAACATGTTGCTTTCCCACGGTAAATCTTTGTATACTTTAGGATGCAGAATTGCTTGCAGGAAATGTTACTAAATTCCAGATCATGGCCTAGCCTAGTTATTTATATTAGGCTATCTCCTACCATTTCTTCATCACAATTTGTCTAACCAATTTCTTTAAACCAAAGCAGAAACTATGGTTATTTCTTTGTACAGAGTAAGAAAGAATAATCAGGATTCATAGAGAGATAACAATAAGCATTGCTTATTTAATTCATTCGCTCGTTCATTCATAGTATTTCAAATATTTGACTGAACAACAGGATATATTTTCTTTATCAGAAAAGGTGTATTGTATCTCTTTTTGACCATGATTCTGAATTTTCCAACTTGCTGATTTTCACTAAATTGCACTCGCTGATCAAAGACAAAATAAATAAACTATTAAATATAATGCAAATAAAATAAATTCTCTTCATTTACAAGACCTGATTGTATAGTGGATGACATGTTGGCATGCTATTCCCAAGATCAGAAGTTCCAAATCACAAGCTGCTAAGAGGAACAAAGATTTTAAACTTAAACAACTCAAGCCTAAAATTGTAATATTAAAAAATTCCATATGTAAAATATTGAATGATCTAGGAAGCATCCAAAGTAGATGGAAAGAATACACAAAATCATTGTATCAAAAATACCTAGTGGATAGTCAACCAAGAGGAGGCAGATGAACAAGAGCCAATGATGCTGAAGGAAAAACTTCAAGCTGCTCTGAAAAAAATTAGTCAGAAACGAGGCTTTAGAAATTAAAGGAATGCTAATTGAAATGTTTCAACAAGCTGGTGGAGCACGAAAAACACACAATTATTTATGCCAGGGATTTTGAAAGACAGCTACATGGCCAGCTGAGTGAAAGAGTTACATATTTGTACCCATTCCAAAGAAAAGTGACCAAAGAGAATGCTCAAATTTTGCTGAAGATCATCCAACAATGGTTGCAGCAGTTAATTGACAGGGAGCTGCCAGAAGTTCAGGTCAGATTCAGAAGACAATGTGGTACAAAGCATATTATTGCTATGTCAGGTAGATGTTTGCTCGAAGCAGAAAATATAAAATAAAGATTGGTACAGCCCTATCAATTCATCAAATTGATGAATTGTATTTCATCAAATATTCCAAGGTATATGATGGTGTAGTTCATAACAAAGTATGGAAAGCCTCCAGAAGAATGGAAATTCCATGTAATTATACTAATGTGGAACTTGTACGTGGGTCAGAAAGCATTGTGCAAACAGAATAAAGAAATACTACATGATTTAAAAGCAGGAAAGACGTGTGTCAGTGTTGCATTCCCTCATCGGATGCGTTAGTCAGAGAATCTGCTCAGCAAATGGTCAGAGAGACTACATTATATGAAGCAGAATATCACATCAAAATTAGAGGAAGGTTTATTAACAACCTGTGGTCTACAGATGACACACTTGCTTTCAAAACTAAAGAGACATTGAAGCACCTGCTGATGGGAATGGAGAATTACAGCCTTAAGTATGGATTACAACTCTACGTGAAGAGGACAAAAGCCCTCACAAGGAGATCGATAGGTAACATCATGACAAATGGAGAAAAGTATGAATGTGAAATTTGTCTCACTTGCATCCACAATCAATGCACATGGAAGCATCACTCAATAGACCAAAAGATGCATCACGTTGCGCAAATCTCCTGCAAGTGACTTTCTCATGGTCTTTCAAAGCAAAGTTGCTACTTTGCTGATGACAGCGTGCCTGGCCATGGTATTTTCAATTATCTCATAAGTATGTGACTGTCAATAAGAAAGATCAAAGAAAAATTGGTGCAGCTCCATTGTGGCGTGGGAGTATTCAGAAAGTGTCATAGACTGCCAAAAGGAGAAGGAGATCTGAAGTACAGTCAGAGTGCTCCTCAGAAGCAAGGGTGGTGATCTCCTCTTACCTATTTTGGACATTTTGTCAGGAGGGACTCATCCTGGAGAACAGCATCATGTTTGCTAAAGTAGAGGGACAGTGAGGTAGAGGAATGCCCTCCAGCAGATGAATTGATAGGGCTGCACCCATGTGTCCAAGGAGAGGGATTATTATGATGGTGATGTAGGACCAGACAGTCTTCTCTTCTGAGGGGTCACTATGGGTTGAAACGGAATGGCTGGCAGCTAGTTGCTACAACAGCATGAGTTGGAGAATTCAATGGCAGTGAGTTTTGTAGTTTTTGTTTCATTTATATTTTAGGGTGAAAGGAGCAATAATAATGTTAGTGGACTTGGTAATAGAGGTTATATGATATTATCATTACCTGAAAGGGTTTCAAAAGCTGGCATTTGACTAAGCCCTTGACGAAATTTCTAAAACTGTGCTCCAAGTAGAGCTATATCAATACTAAAATACAAAATCTGTGCTATAAGGACATTCACAGGCTGAGCCCCGGTCACCTAGTGGTTGAATGCGGGACTGAAGCCCATTGGCTTGGTATTTCAAATCCAGCTCTCTGGGAGCAAGGCTGGATAGCTACCATGAGCATCAGAGGGCAGTGATGACACCCCCCTCCCCCCCCCCAAAAAAAAAAAGAACATTCAGAGTTTCTGGGAACATGATGATAGATAGATGACTAAAAAGAAAATAAATAATAAGGAAAAGAGCTGGTGGAGCTATAACCAAGTGGTCCACTTTAGAAGAATCTTGATTGGGTAAAAGAGTGATTGCAGATGGGACTGAAACCTTCCATTGGGATCCTCTGGCCTCCTGTATGTACATTGAAGGAGCAAAGTATATGGGAATGGTTAGCTGATTAGTACCCTCACCGAGTTTCGCTTTTATTCATCTTTGATCTTCAAAGGAGAGTGTGTGTCTCTGCTGTCAAGGCAGTTCTTACTCATAATGACCCTCTAGGAAAGAGCTGCAGGGCCTCTGGGATCTCTGAGAATTAAAATCTCGATGGTAACAGAAAGCCTCGCTTCACTACTGCATAGCAACAGGAGGGCTCGAACCACCGAGCTTGATGTTAGTAGCTCAAGGCATCCCCAACCACTACACGACAAGGACTTCTTAAAGAATAGTAACAATAAATTGTTGACTTGAAAATGGGTTCAGCATTTTGTTAATATTAAACTTCCCCTTGTTAAATTACATTATTTCTCTCTCCTGGTTGAACCAAGGCAGACCCTGTGTCGTTTTTTGTCCTGTTGTTTGATTACTTGGAAGTATTACAAAATAGGACCATGATGTGCCTTAGGATCCATGTTTAAATAGATGTTTGTGAAATATCTTTATCTTTCATTACTTTCTTGCCCCCTATTCCCAGGAGCCATGAAGTGAGGTTGAAGAATAGTCAGAAGATGCACATCGTGCAGCATTTTCTTGATTGAGCAGAGTTTTCCCTCAGCTACATTTTTGCATTTGGGTTAGAATGAGTTCTGTTCAAGGAGGCTCATTTTTCCTTTATGAATAATTCCTGGTGGCCCAAACATTACCTCCTTAGGGTAAACTCAGCTGAGCTTCGGAAACATAGAAGATACAGAATTTATGTGAGTTTGGGAAATTCTCATCAAATGTATATATCCACACACAGAAAAAAAATGTTTGGAAACAATTCAATATTGAAGGTTTACCCAATTGTGCTTTGTTTGGTTTCCTTTGTTTGTTAACATAGAGGCAAAAAGCGTCTTTGTTAGGAGGTTGAGGGCAAATTCTGTTGGCACATGTAATAAGCTTAGCTACTGAAGAAAGTTTGAGACATTATACAAAGGGTGAAAAACAATCTGAAGCATTTTCTTTTAAAAAAATCATTTTATTGGGAGTTTATACAACTCTTACCACAATCCATACTTCCATCCGTTGTATGTTAGGCACATTTATACATTTGTTGCCCTCATCACTCTAAAACCATTTGCTTTTCATTTAAGCTTAACTTTGGTTTCAGCTCAATTCCCCCCCTCCCTGCACCCCTCTCTTCTGAACTCTGGATAGGTTATAAATTATTTTCATTTTGCTATATCTTACATTGTCAATGTCTCCATTCACCCACTTCCCTATTGTCTGTACCCCAGGGAGTAGATTATATAGAGATACTTATAATTGGTCCCCCCTTTCTCCAGGACTCCCTCTCCCTTCCTGGTATCACCACTCTCACCACTGGTCCTGGGATCATCTGACCTGGATTCCCTATGTTTCTGGTTCCTATCTGTACCAGTGTCTCTGGTCTAGCTTAATTTGGCATCTTCTTAATGGTCTCCTGTGGTGGGAAGATGAGGAAGTGGGGGGTCAAAATGCAATCCCTTAATCCTAATTTGTTTAAAAAAACTGTGGGGAATTTTAACTCTACAAATGTTCCAATATATTTGATTTGTTCACATAGAGCAGAATCCTAGGTCGCAGCCCTGAGTTAAAATGTCTTTCCTTACCAAGATTGCTAAATAAACATTAAGGAGATTTAGCATATAATTCAATGCAATTAACATATATTTTGAATTTCATGCTGTATTAATGGATTGCATAAATCAACAAGGAGCTAATTGTCTTTCTTTTTTACTAATTTTGGTCTCATTGTAGGTGAAACACAAATGGGATCATTACTCAATTTTAGCAAGCAGAGTTGCAGAAAAATCAAGCCAACTTAAAAAGTAAAATGTACATACACAAAAGCCCAGAACGTTAATTTCAATTTGAAACATTTTGAAATCTGTCACTTTTGAGTCAATCCACAAGAATTATCTACAGTATAGTATGTTTATCTCTGGAACCCACACTTTGATCCTCTTATTGACATGTACACAGAATTGGAAAGGAACACCCCAGGGAAATTTTACATCAACTTTTGATTATTTTAGTATTATAGAGATCTAATGAAATGTGACTTCTTAAAATCAGATGGAGACATTAATGTGTCTGAGGAAATAGCATGGGTACTGTGTCTGACACCCTCTAGTTGCACAAGGGGAAGGAGAATTCAACTCCACATCTGCCCAAGAATGGGTCCTTAAGAGGTAAAGATCAGACATGCTTCCTCAGCCATTGTGACACTGTGTTTTCCTCTCTTAGCACTTTACTTTTCTGATATGCTTGATAATCCATTTCAAGAGGCACATAGAACTCACAGATGATATTCACAGTTTGGGGCTCTGCCAGGAAATTTAACAAGTTACAAAAGAAACAAACCAACAAACAAAAAACAAAGAAAAAAAAACCCCTAAAACCAAACTCAATGGTGCCCAATCAATTTGGACTCCATGACTGTACAGGTAAGGACAGGGTAAAACTGCTCCTTTTGAATTCTCAAGGTTATAATTCTTCACCGAAGTAGATCATCTTATCTTTCTCATATGGAGTGAGTGCCTAGTGTTTTCAAACTGCTGACCTTGAGAAAGCAGCCCAAAGAGTCACCCCTTATACCATTTGATCTCCTTTACAAATTATAGATGACTCTCAGAACAAGAATAGAGTCCTTTCATCCAGAGCTCCCGTTCTCAGTCACGAAAAGCAGACACGTCTTCACCTTATTCTGGCCCCCTGCCACCTTTGCCCTGTGCTTCTTTGGGAAGTATTCCCACACTCGTCTAGAGCTGACTGATGTCCAAAGAGCACGCTGTTCTGCAAGTCAGTCTCCTACCTGACGGCGCTGCGCGTTACCCATGCTAAGGACTGAACCTTCTTGGTCTTGGTTCTGCTTATCCACTCGGTCTCATGGTGTTGGTGCTGGCATCTGGTGTCTCAGGTGCTGGGTCCTCACACATAGGCCAGGAGCCGGTCTTTTTTTCTTGATGGTAGTGGGATGGTTGTGACTGGATAGAAAAATCATACCAAGTAAATTCACTTCAATATAATTTCTAATAAATTATAATAGATGCTGTTACATTGTAAAAATCTCTCTCACTGCCATGAAATTGATTCTGCCAGTCTTTATTCATGGGTATAGCCTAAACACATAAATCTTTAGAGAAGAGTATAAAT
Source organism: Nesogale talazaci (assembly GCA_004026705.1). Taxonomy (NCBI): domain Eukaryota; kingdom Metazoa; phylum Chordata; class Mammalia; order Afrosoricida; family Tenrecidae; genus Nesogale; species Nesogale talazaci. Next base: position 72,347 of record PVJH01004043.1, read on the forward strand.
GAAGAGGTATAACTCGGGGTTTAGCAATTTATTTTTATTTTCTCCATATAGAGGTGATTTATTGAGGAATGAGAAGGGAATGAAGGAAGAAGTATAAGATAGTTGGAAAAAATGTTAAGCAGAATTTCTTGTTTGTTGGTTTTTAAAGGAATTCTTTGCTGTTGAATTCACTCTGACTCATGGCAACCAACCATATGTGTTACAGAGTGTAAATAACCTTACAGAATATCCTTGTCAGTGATGTTTTTCTTTAGTATTTGTATATATTCATATAAGAGGTATTGGTCAGAATTTGGTCCATAGGTCACAGTTTTCCTATTTCTATTCCCTAATATAATTAGCTATTAGCATAAGGATATTATATATAAAGATTTTCTGTTTCACATTTTTTTCATTGACATTCATGTTGTGCTAGTCAGTTGCTGTTGATTTAGTAGCTGTTGGTGACCTAAAGCATGAAGAACAAAATATTGCTATGTCCTATGCTGTCCTTAAGATCATTGATAGGTCTAAGTCCATTATTTCAATTGAACTCATGAAGGATATACCTCATTGTGGTAAATCTTCTCATCAAATATGATGCCTTTTTTTTCACTTTTTCACAGTTTTATTTACATACAGTTCACAAATCATACGATTCAATAGTTTAAGCATATCTTCAAAACCACAAGCTAATCCACTGCCAATAAGTCAATTGTGGCTCAGATCAACCCAGTAGGACAGTGTAAAGCTGTGCCAATACGTTTCCAAAACGGTTTCCCATCTGAATCCTGAGGAGCTGGCTGGTGGTCTTGGACTGTTGACGTTGCGGTTAGCACCCCACAGTTATGCAACTGTGACCCACAATCATTTCAGAACATTATATTATTTCTTGTACTAATTATTGCTAGCTCTTCATATTCCTCCAGTCTCCCCTGACCAAGAAACGGATAATCCAGTTGCTGTCACCATAAATTTACCAGTATTGGAAAGAAAAATAGCAAAATGAATAGAAAAATCACACCCCCAATCTCCAACAATAATAAAACAGAAAAATCTCAGCTGAGAAGATAATAGAAAATAATAAAAACTTGAGCAAATGACAAGGGAGTTCAAGGGACAACAAATAGTAGGGTGTAGATTTTAACCCGACATCATCTGCTTTAGTGCACTCTCTAATGCACTCTCTCTGTAACAAGATTACTCACATCCCTGGTCAGTGGTCTAAAGCAAATTCATTGGAGTCTGAATCGATATGGGAACTCTGCAAATAGATTTTAAGCTTTCACTGTCATCTATAGCCTTCTTGGTGCTCAGAATTTAAGCTCTAATGCTGTTCCTTCCTCCAGTTTTGGATTTTATTATTTACATTTCTTGGATAATACAGGCTGATATATTTTTTCTGTTTAGATTTGGCTGTCACCTCACTTATATTGCAACTTGTTTTAAGATAAGTCTTTAGTAACCCAGACACTACTCTTTCTAAAGCTTGATATCCTATGGTTTCTTCACTACTCTTTAATAAAACACCTCAGCAATCTCTCCATGAAGGAAATATTGAGCAGTGCCACATCAAAAGAGGTAATTATTTTTGTAGACTAAGGCTACAATCAAAGTTTACTTCAAAATGCACTCATGTATATAGGGTCTGTCCTTGTTTCTAGTCCACTTTAGAGAAGTCATTATCCTTTTATGGACAGGCATTATAAACCCCACCCCAAGTGGAACATGTGATAATTCTATTGATACTACCTTTAATTTAGCCAATGTTATAGAATTTAAAATACTGCTTGGAAAAGAAAGATACACAAATATAGGACAACTTTTTAGACCAAAATACATGGACAGTTGAACTGTATAGATAAAAAGCACAGTAGCTGAACATTACATTCATAAGCAATGAGAATTAGAGATAGGACAAAACATTCAATAATGCTAATTCAAAAATGCAGAATCATGTTTGCTAAACTAAGATATGTCTGTAGTAGTTACATAATCTGTTGTCATTTTGAGACAAAAGAGTAGAGGGGTGGAGTTTAGCTTGTCAAACAAGTCACAGCTTTATGACTGTATTTGGAGGGACAATGGAGATAATTCACTCATTGTAGGTGGGAGACTGGCTTACTCCCTGTGAGACATTCCTTCCAACAAGATCCATGAAGCTATGCTAGAGCCCTGGAAGCTACAGGGGCCACATGGAAACCCTGCCACAAGAATCACAAGACTTTCCACCTATTGTCCAGTGGTCTTCCTGTATTCAGCATTATTGCATGACTGTGTGATTGTGAAGAAAAATTTATGGATTAGTATTGGACATGAGGGCTAATATTTGTGGGCTAATATTGGACATATGAACTTGACCTGGATGGGGATGGGATGTTTTCTTAATGTAGCATTATTCTTTAATATAAAGCTCTTTCTTACATACATATGCATGTTTATGAATTTGTAGTCTACCCAGACTAACACAATGCCATAAAAATCAAAGAGCATGAAAATAGCAAATCTATGGTGGTCCCCAGCTTCCATTCATTAGACTCCCTCAAAGCAAGAAATTGGAACCGAAGTCTAGCAACTTCCAAAATCATAACCTTAGGATCGAAGTCATATTCTTCTTCTCACATTAGGATTTTACAATCTTATGTCCAAGGGAAAATTTCAGTTCCTTTTCTCACCCTAAACTATTTTATTGGGACCTAATACAGAGATATCATTCCATAGTTCTATTTCACCAAGTTGTATTGTATAATTGCTAACAATCTATTTCAAAACATCTTCTTCCTTCTTGAACTCCTTGATATCAGCCTCCCTTGTGCAACCCCCTCCTTTTCTGTACCCCCCAGGAACCCTTCTTCGACTTGTTCTCTATATTGGTTCATCCATCCCAGAAAACCTAAAAACACATGACAAAAATTGTAGAGTATTATCCAAATGACAAGATGCAATAGAAATAATCCCCAATAAGAAAAAAAGTCAAAAGTAAATGTTGAAAACTGGATCAGGTCCAACATATATCAGGTGTGTCTGTGTGTGGGGGAGGGGGAGGGGGTGTTCGCTAACAAGGGGTTAACTGTTCAAGTCAGGTTTATCATTTCATCTCCTGTAGACATATGTTGTGTCAGTCCGGGTAGACTAGAGGAACAACTTCATAGACTCACATATGGATATAAGGAAAAGATTTATATACAAGAGGAACAGGACATTGAGCCCAGTCCAGTTCAAAGTCATAAATCCAATATAAACCCATATGCCCAAAATCAGTCTGTAACATCTCCTTCCGACTCACGAAGTCACAGGTCAGTGGGTGAAGAGTTCCCTGGTGCTGGCAGGGGTCTTCAAATGGCTCTTTGCTTCCAGGGCTCAGGGCCATCAACAGCAGAAGCAACTCATCGCTGGCAGAGGTCTCCATGTGGTCACCCCAACTTCAGAGGTCTGGGTCCATTAGGGCAAAGTCATGTGGTCTCTCCGCCTGCTCTTCCAGCTTCTCAGACGCTGCCAGCTTGTCTTTTCCATGATTCATCGTCTCTGAGACTAACTTCCAACAACTGGGGAAGATAGCTTCTCATCTTCACCAGGGAAATATCACGAGATTTCCCAGAAGTCTCAGGAGAAAACCATGCCCACACAGAGGCCTCATTTGCTATTCAATGGCTATCTCCAGATGAACAGGTTAGACTCCACCCCTACATTTCAATTATAAAATTAACATAAGCACATGACTGCCACATATGTCCAAACATTTTGTTCGATAACCAGTATAATTCCATCCCTCTATTATGGATGGAGTGCAATTATGGGAGGCCTATTTCCTATGAAGCTATCATATAATGTTTTTTGGGGGGGCATCACTGCTCTCCAGTGGTGGGAGTAGGAGGTCCAGCCCCACTGCTGGAATTGAACCTCCGGCCACAGTCCCACGCACAACCACTACGCCACCGGGGCTCAGCCCTCATATAATGTGTTTTTATGGTTATTTGTCTTTCCTTGTGCTGTTTTTAAATTAAGCAGTCCACTCTTACTATCTGCATTTCTTTAGGAATGTTATGATTCTGTTTCTTCGAAGATTGATCTGTCTATTCTTCTTGTACTTCAGGTATATTTAATAGCACTCTCCAAGACCATGATCCAAAGGCACCAACTTTTCTTCTACCCTTTTCATTGTTCACATTTGTATGCATATAAGGCAATCAGAAAGATCACAAATGGAGATAAATATACCCAAGTCATCAAAATGACATATTTCCTTTTTCTTTTCTTTGTTCCTGTAAATTAACATAATATATCATTAAATTTTATCCCTTTAGTAACTTCATTTTATTTTTAAATAATCATTTTATTGGGGTGCTCTTACAGATGTATAACAACCCGTAAGTCACTTTTATATTAAGCATACTTGTACATATGTTACCATCATCATTTCCAAAATATTTCCTTTCTAATTGAACACTTGATATCAACTCCTTTTCTCTCTCTCTCCCCCCACCCCCCACACACACCCAAATGGTAGTACATTATCTGGTTCAACTTGTGAAGGGGTAGATTCTAATTTGTAAATCAAGTTGAAGCTGTATGACACCATTTGGAGGCACCACACAAATCAAAAGCTCCCTGGAGGTGAGACAAAGATACTCTCTGTGAATCATTCCTGGTGATAAATCTGATGAAGCTAAGCTGATGCAGCCAGAGCCTTGGAATTGGGGGAGCCACCTGAATACTCTCGCCAGTGCTAAGCTGCTTCCATCACCTTAAGCCTTAAGACTTTCCACCCACTGGACTGTGATCTTCCTGCATTTCATATTGCTTGGGTTGCATGTATCTGAAGAGGAATGTATATACTAGTACCACACTTATGGGCTAATATTGGAATTATGGGCTTGATCTAGATTAAACTGGGATATTTTCTCAATATTCAAATTCTCTTGTGTATAAAGCTCTTTCTTACACACATATGAGTGTCTATGAATTTGTTTCTCTAGTCAACTAATATCCTGCCTATTCCACAACCTTGTGAATCCTTGATCAATTATATATTATTTTTATTTTGCAGCCTATAGCTTCTATTGTATTTTGTATCTTATACTATCTATTGTTTCTCTTCACCCACATTTCTATTATTCATTCTTCTCAGGGTTAGGTATATCAGATAGGTAACCTGTGATCAGTTCTCCCTCTTCCTCCTCCTCCCACTGCCCTCATGGTATTGTTACTGCATTACTGCTTCTGAGGGGTTTATCTATCTTGAACTATTGCATGTATTCCAGTCTTGCTGGATTGTCTTCTGGGAAATTGTACCTAGCAAATTAAGTTCAATATTTCAGTTTGAGAGGAGAGTATCTAATAGTTTTTTTGATTGGTATGATGATGTCTGAGTTCCCTGATGGCTTAAAATTCTGGTTGAAGTTCCAGACATATTGTGGATTTTGTAGAAAAAAGTATCCATAGACATGTTAGTATGGCACTATCAGGTTCTGGGTCATGTGAACAGTAGTCTAACTCCAATTGTTAAGATAGAGACTCATGGCCCTTCCATCAATTCCCAGACTTGAACCATAATAGACTATTAACTCCTTGAATGAATAGGAGACCTGATTCTTTTGAGTAAGTACGTCATTGCACTGCTTAATGTATATTTAAATATCTTCTCCATTCTTACCCAAATGGTTCTTGTTCCTTTCACAAAAGTTGCAATTTTCCAGGAGATTGGAAATAATTAGACTTTTCAGGATTATGGGACACTGACTCTAACATGACAATATTTCCAGTAAACCCCAAATATTTTGTAGGTCCACCAGTCAGAGTGGAAGTGTATGGAAGTCAAGGTACTAATGGAGCCTTATTTAGTCTTACAGCGAGTCCTCTAACTCATCTGGTTAGTGATTTTCTCAGTTCCAGAATGCACCATTATAATAGATATACTCAGCATTTGAAAGAACACCATATTGAATTGCTGGCATTGAAATAAGAGCTCTTATGATATGAAAGTAAGTGGAAACAATTAATGCTTCTTTTACCTAGGAAACAGGAAAGCAAAAGTTGGAGTGATTGTAAAGATTAGTGCCAACATCATGGACTTTAAGAAAGCTGGGTTGGTGATCCACTTCATTCTCATCTAGCATCAATTTGATCTGCTAAAAATCAGTGGATTGGAGAAAAATCATGGATTATTATAAATTAACCTAGATGGTGATTCCAATTGCAGGTGCTATTCTAGTCATGGTATCATTTCTTGAGCAAATTAATATTTCTTCTGGTATTGGGTATGCAGTTTTGATCTGGCCAATAACTTGTTCACAATTCTTTTTTTTTTCTTTTATTTCCCCCCCCCCCAATTCTTGTTTTGATGAATTATCAGACAAGACATAGTTAGCTTTCAGCTGACAAGGAAAATGTGGCAGTTACATAATATCCTGTCAACTTGAGCAAAGGGGTGAGGTCTAGCCTGTCAATCAGGTTGTAGCCAATGATGCTTCATTATTTGCGTGGGCACACTTTCTCTGCTTTGTGTTCATGCTGACAAGCCACATGTACTTTTGCTGATGCCAGCCAAAACCCTGGAACTGGAGGTGCCACATGGAAACACATGCAAGCACTGAGATGCTTCCATCGCCACTGGATCAACAAGATTCTCCACCCGCTGGACTGTGATCTTCCTGCATTTGGCATCACATGTGCTGTGTGAACCTGAAGAGGAATTTGTAGACTGATATCAGACATATGGACCAATATTGGACATGTAGACTTGATCTGGAGTGGACTGGGGTGTTTTCTTAATATACAATTACTCGTTGACATAAAGCTCTTTGTTATATATATTTGAGTGTCTCTGAATTTGTTTCTCTAGTCGACCCGGGCTAACACAGGCTATGCAGTGATAAAGTATCACTGTCTTTTCTTAGGACTATATTGAATATCCAGTACTATGTCATAATTTAGTACTCAGGCTTTTGGCTACCTTATACTCCCACAAAATATCATACTGGCCCATTATACTGGTGACATTATGATGATTGAACCTAATAATGAAGAGGTATCACTGTCTTAGTGGTAAAACACTCCTGCTAGAGACTTGAAAATTAACCTGACAAAAAATTCTGGTACCGTTCACCTCAGTGGAATTCATACAGATGCAGTAGTACCAGCACGCTGTGATACACATACGAACATAAAGGATAAGTCATTTTATATGGCTCCTCCCACTACAACAAAATGGAGCTACAGTACCTGATGACCCTCTTTCAATTCTGTACAAAATGTATCTCTCATTTGGGTGGGCTATTCCAGCCTACTTACCAAGTGATTTGTAAAGCTGATATCTTTGAGTGGAGTTCAGAATAAGAGTAGGCTCTCTCACAGGTGCAGAGTTACAGGGAATCTGCTTCAGCACCAAGGTTCACTGGTGCTTGAACCATCTGTGGCAGACCCAGATGGAGCTTGAGTTCTTTGGTAGGTTCCTATTGGTGAGTGACACTGTAGACCATCAGTATATTGAAACAGGTCCCTGGTTATCTGCAGACAACTCATCTTTTGAGAAGCAGTTTTTGGCTTGTTATTGGGTCTTAATAGAGACTGAATGCCTCACCATGGGCCACCATATCATTATCTGCCAGAACTGTCTGTGCAAGGTATATAATTTACTGCAAATTTGATAGCTGAATGAAGGAATGGAGCCAAGTGTGTCAACTAGGTGGAATTGGGCTTCTCATGAGGATTTAGGGGACTTTCTCTTGATTCTGTCATCAAAAGAGGTGAGTCACTCTCTCACTTTCTGCTACACATTCCACTTGACAAACCACATGGAGCCATACTGATGGTAGTCAGAGACCTGGAGATGCATCCACTGACATTGAACCTACAGAACTTCCTACTCACCGGCTTATGAGCTTGCATTCGGCATCATTGCATGTGCTGTGTGAGTCTGAAGAAGCATTCACGGGGTGATGTCAGATTTATGGGGTAATATTTAACTAATGGACTTCATCTAGACTGCTTGGGATGTCTAATTGATGCAGATTTACTTCTTGATATAAATCTTTCTTTTACACATGTAGGAGTGTCAAAAAATTTGTTTCTCTAGTCAACCCATTCTAACACACTATCCCTAAAGAGCTGGGTGCTGTCACAAGCAGACTACATGAAGAAGTGTCCCAAATGTCTGTTACCTCTCTATCTTCTCAAATGTCTGTCACATCACCTTCCTTCTTCTAGTCTGTACTGATGGCTTCATGGGAAGTTCTTTATGATAGGCTGGCTGGCAAAAAGAAAAGAAATGCTTGGTTTACAGATGGTTTTGCAAAATTTACAGGTGCCACTTGAATATAGCAGAAATTGTACTACAGCCTCTTTCAGAGATTTCCCTCTAGGATAATGATGTGTGGGCATGACCTTCTCCCGAGGATTCTGGGAAATAATGAAGGGAAATCCTTCCAATGGCTAGACCTTCCACGTGTACACTTGATTGTTTATTTTGTTGAGAAGGAGCAATAGCGACATATGAGACTACATACTGTGGTCAATGGTTTGGCTGGATGGTCAAGAACTTGAAAGCACGATTAGAAAACTGGCGACAAGGAGAAGTGGCAAAGAATTACGTGGTTAGCACTCTCTAAACCATTTGTTTTCAACCTGTGGGTCACAACCCCTGTGGGTTTGAATGACCCTTTCACAGGAGTCACCTGATTCATAACTATAGCAGAATTACAATTACGAAGCAGCAGCCAAAATAATTTTATGATTGAGTTGTGACTACAACATGAGGTACTGTATTAAAGTGTGGCATTAGGAAGACTGAGAACCATTGTTTTAAATGGGCCAAAATATAATAGATATTTGTGTCCCATGTGAATGCTTAACAGAGAATTTTCTTCCTAAATTTAAATGAAAAATAAAATTTAATAATGTCACAGACACTTTAAAGTACTTGTGAAACTTATTTTATCTCATTAATGAACAATGCAACATCCATGATTCAAGTAACACAAAGGTTCATTAACATAATTGACTAACATCTGCTTTAGTACGTGAAAATAATGCAGAAAATATAATTAATTGGAAAATTCTCAAAAACAATAGTTTTGGATTTTTTTCTAATTTACTGTAGATTATAAAATATTTTAATGTGAGTTCTTAGAGTGTTTTTAATCATCTGACTGAAATGCTAATTAAATATCTTATTGCCGAATGAGATTATTGACTTAATAAATAAGAATTTTGAGCTATATACTTTTCAAATATATGATGCAAAATTATTTTAATACTTCTAATATATTTTTCAAGCATAACTTTATATTTTTTGGATGACTTTGTTTATCTCAGTGATTGATGTCTACGAATTTTGATCCCCTCTGTCATCCTGCTAAATGTTATCTTTGACAGTGGTATGTATGGCTTATAGTTATGCATTATAAATGTTGCTTTTATTTTTTGAAATGTAAAATAATATGTCATTATGTCACTTGAGACCAGTTATTATATTTATATTTAGATAGGGAAATATTCTCTAACTTGGATTCTCAGGAAGAATGAATCTTTATGAAAACCTGTTGTTTTGCCAAACAATTTTCTCATAGGTCCATTAAATAGTCCATTAAATGGTAATAATTCATATGCATTGAAGTTAGGAATTAAACATACCAGATGGTTTATAGCACAGATGACTTCAGCCATTTAGAATGTTATTTGTAAACATTTGTCATCCTTACATCTTGTCATGAATTTCTCTCTCATGCCAGTTTTTGTGACTTTTTCTTTTCAGAGACATGGTTGCTTTTATGATACTAGCAATGTCAGAGCTAATTTTACCTTCCATAAGCTTAAAAATCTCCCTAGTTAGATTTCCAAAATAAAGTCAAAAGTTCCTATAAAACTTTGTAATATAATCTTTAAACCAGTTTTATACTACTTGCAATCCAATATTATGGCCTCAAGAAGTCAGAGGTTAAAGTGAAATAAATTAGATCTTGAAAATTATACAATCCTATCATTAATAATATAGATGTTACAACTAATATTAGATCATTCATTATTTTTTTAATTTTATTGAGGGCTCTTACAGCTACTACAACATTCAGTACATCATTTGTATCAAGCACATTTGCACACATGTTTCCACATACATTTCCCAATATTTTCCACTTGAGCCCTTGGTAGAAGCTCCTCTTAAAAAAAAGGAAGACCTCCCCTTTCCCCTCCCCCCCTTTTTTTAATGAATCATTTTATTGGGGGGCCCCTACAACTCCCATCACAATCCCTAACAACATCAGTTGTATACCGGGGCTCAGCAGGATCATTTATTTTTAAAATGTGATATTTTTGAAAGATGTGTCTTCACATAAGGAGTACATAATGATAGTATATCTCTCATCGGGTAATTATAATCTTAGAATTTAATATTATTGTTTGGTAAAATAAGTTCTTAGAGAATTTTATCACCTACAAATTCATCTACCATATTAGCATACTGATCTAGGAGGCATTAGAAGTCAGCACTGTCAGCAAAACGGAATATATTTAATTTAAAAATGCAGATTTTTTGGATTACAAATAAATTTGGGGTTTTATTAAATTCCTGAGAAACTAAGTTCTAAATTTCATATGTAATACCTCATATGAAATATGACAATTAAATATGAGAGTATAAATGCAATATGTTGCTTGGCAGTACAAAGTGTGTTTGCACAATCAATGTCATTTTGTAACAAGTCTTCTGCTTGTCTTTTTAAGAATATATTTCATGACTGCATGCAATAGATGCCTACAAAGGCTTAGGGACACATGTTTGAAGAGATAAGCAACACACAACGTTGCATACCCCTTGTGTACCAGGTGGCTTTTTTCGAAAAAAAAAAAATTGAAGGACTAATCCTTCAGCTTTCTACAGCATGTAATAGAAAATGCATGTGATGCACTAAAACAATGGTATATTTTAAAATTCCCCAGCTGCCTGTAAATAAATACCACAAATGAAATGCTTTAATAAATATCTGAAAATATTTGTAAACAAATTATTGAGACTTTTTTAAACTCCCAGAACTTCTAATTTTGCACTTCGTTTTGGAGTATCCAATGTGCCCATATGTTTACAGGAGTTAGTTCTCTAACTTTTTTAATACCTGACTGGAGCATTTCTTTTAAAAATAACTTTTCAAAATAGAACTCTTTTAACAGATATTCTGGTAATCAGTTGAGACTACCATTCTGGACATTTCCAACATAATTCTATAGGAACTAATTTTTAAATGGTTAAATCAAGTATCATATTTAACTTGAATTTTAAGGCAAATGCTCCCAGATGAATGGACTGTTCCCCTTGTATTTTTGGTGAGTATGTTTAGGTAGCTTAAGAATCATCCTTCTTGGGCTGAGCCCTGGCAGCATAGTGGTCGAATGCGGGACTGTGGCCCAGGCTTGGCGGTTCAAATCCAGCAGCAACACCCTCTAGGCGCAAGACTGGGTAGCTCCCACCACCACAGAGGGAAGTGATGCCCCTCCCCCCAAAACACACACACACACACACACACACACACAGACAAAAAAACCCAAAAGAATCTTCCTTCTCCTTCTATCTGTTTCTTTTGGAAGATTGGTAAATATGAACTATTAGGCACCATTACTCACTTATCCCAGCATCTCCCTTTGGTCTTATTATAGATACAGTGCATTGCTCACCATTTCATGAAAAAAAAACCCAAAACAAAACGAAACAATAACAATTAACAGCAACAACAAAAGCCAACTGCCATCAAGTCAATTCCAATTAATATCAACCTTGTCAGGCAGAGTGGAATTGTCCTTATGGGTTTCTGAGACTAAATCTTCATGGTAGTAGAAAACCTTATCTTTCTCCCAAGATGGGTTTGAAATATCTAATTTGTTGATAACATCATACTTTAATGTGCTTTTAAACAGTGCTTTTTTAAAGCCATTAAAATAGATGTTCATAAAAGAAGATTGGTGGTAGAGCTGCTGTTTACAACTGAGAGGAAGCTTTTAAGGACATTTCACTGTGGTGTTCAACATTGTCGAGCCATGAATCAAACTCATGGCAGTCTAGTTAAGTTCCAATCTACTGTGCACTTTCCCCAGAGACTTTCTATATTAGGCCAGGTTGCTAGAGAAACAATCCAGTGACATATATATGAAATAACTTTATATCAAGAAGTAATTTTATATCAAGAAGGCATCCGAGTCCCTTCTACTCAAATCTATTAGTCCATCCTAGTTTATAAGTCCTTCTTCACACTCACACAGCCACATGCAGGGATGCAGAGTCTAGTAGGCCCCTTACAGGGCCATGGGTGCAGAGTGGTATAGCTCTAAGGTCAATAGAAACTGTGCAGGGAACGAGCACTACTCAGGGTCAGCGGCAAAGTTCCAGCAAGCAGCAGCGTTCAGGGGCATGTTCTACTTTCCTTAGGTTAAAAGAAGTTCACAGCCCCAAGGGGGAATTCATAGGCCATGTGACCTAATTCACAAGTTGGATTATGCTCCCACACTTTGATACATCTTCAATTTGACATAAAATCATCTAATTATATGGTTTCCAAGACTTTCATCTTTATAGAAGACTGTCACATATTTCTCCAGGGAGCAGGTAGTGGAGATTGAAACACCAACCTTTTTGTAGCAATGAGTACATAACCAGTGTGGAACCAGGACTCATTTTATGCACTATGAGAGCAGTCAAACATTGGACTTCAAAAGTCCCCTGCTTTGATATCTGACAGAAGGAATATCTCCTTACAAATGCCAATAGGGAAAAAAAAAGCACTGTGATGATTTCTTTTGGTCCAGTGCTTGCTCGTATACGCCTTTCTGTTTTACTGGGGTTGTAGCCTTAATGACCTGTCTTTAATCTATGAGTCTTATTTTTAATCGTCACTGTATGTACATGCAAGCATTTCTGCCTTCCTGACTCTCAGCAAATATTTAGGTCCAGCATATGCCAGATCTTTTACACTTTCACAATGCAGTGTAATCATAAATCCTCCACATTTTTGCATTTCCCTCACTGCCATTATATCAATAATAACTCGAAGCGACTCTCTACAATAGGGTAGAACTGCCCTGGAGAGCTTTCTAGATTATAAAGGTTTATGGGGGTAGAAAGCCCCATCTTTCTCTCTTAGATTGGCTATGGTTTCAAACTGCTGACCATACACTTAGCAACCCCAAATATAGCCACTCTACCACCTGGGCTAGTTCCTGAGAATGCCCTTTTATGTTTTTCCTGTCCTCTTAAGGCTTATTTTAGTGATTGGGAGCGAGGGTGGTGGTGGTGGGGATAAAGTAATATGTATTTAGATCTCTAGATATGGGCTAGGTCTAAATATTTATTGTTCATATGGGGGGGGGGGGAACAGGATCTTTTTGTGTTTCTATAGCAGAGACTTACAGTCTCAGAACCCTAATCTATGATTACACTGTGGAATCAATTGAATGGTAGTAGGGGTTTTTCTTTAGGCTTTTTAATTGCTTGTTTTTAGTAGATATAAACAGATTGAAAAACATGCTATTTGCCCTGATGAACATTTTTTTAATTTTATCTTATATTACTGACTTTTGAAACATGTGCTCCACTGCATTAATATTGGACTAGATTCTACATTATAGCTATAGAGAAGGTTTTGATTCTGGGCACCATTGTCAATCTTATTGTTAGAGGCAGCAGAGGCTCCAAGTCAGTGTGATGGGTAGGCTTGTTACGCCAACACGGCCACAGAAGATTGGTGGGTCTGTTGTGACGGCAAGGCCAATGAATACAGGGTGAATTGAAGGGCAGAGATAGGAAGGGCTCAGTGAGTCTCACCCTCTCTCTTGCTTCTGGATCTTCAGACCACAGAGCTGCCTTGTTCATCCTGTGCCTCGACCTGCAAGCAACACTACCCGTGGTACACCTAATTGTGGACTTTAGAGCTGTGAGTTGAGGTTCCTTCAAGTCCTACTTCACCACGCTCCTGGGATATACATCTCTTGGGCTGGGCACTGCTGAAGTCTGTCATCTGGCTGACTGTTGGCGACCTGCTCTGTCGTTTGCTGCCTGTGACCAGATAACCTGGATTGCTCTACAGTGGACTACTCAGTGGCCCTCAAGACTTGAAGGACTGCCAGTCTTCTAGCTGTCTCACGCAAGTGAGTTGCACTGAGCAATCTGTACTGCTTTATAGATAGTTAACTGTTTCTTTCTTATCTTCTATACCTCTCTCTATATATAAATATATAAAAAGAATCACAAGTGTCCTGATTTTGTTTCTCTAAGAGAACCCTGCCTGACACAGTCAGGTTTCTAAATTCTGATCGACTTCATCACTTAATTTCCTTCTTATTCTTTTTTTTTAAATTTCATTCTTATCCTAAGTCATAGATGTATTAATCTGATTTGACTAGAGGAACCAATCCAATGATACTCATATATGTGTAAGAGGTAGTTTTATATCAAAGAACAGTTTTATAAGGAGAAATCATCATAGCCAGTTCAGATCAAGTCCTTAAGTACAATATTATCCCCTATTTTCAACACTCATTCATAAATTGCTCTTCAGATTTTTGTAGCTACTCACAGTGATGCTAAATGCAGGACGATCACAGGCTGCTGGAAGAAAAGTGAATCCAGTGGCATTGGAATCATCTCAGTGCTCATGTGGATTTTCACTTGGGTCCTCCAGCTCTCCGTGTGTCTCTTCCACAGGAAGTTGAAGCAGAGAGAGTGTGGCCCCCTCCAGGGAAAAAGAGAGGAAGTTCCCTGAATTCTCATAAGATGGCCATACCCACAAAGAGGCATCATCAGGCTGTGACCTGATTGACAGGCAAGATTCCACCCCTAACCCTATTTATCAACTTACTTGAAATTATGTGACTACTACTGTCACATAATTTAATGCAAATGACTAAAAGAATATAGGTTTATATTTAACTTGTAAATAAAAAATTATAATCCATGTTTGATGGACATATGACAGGCTCTAGTTCAAGGTCTTAAAAAATTTGAATGATAAAGAACAATAATTTTTTTCCTTTTTTTTTTAATGGGATGGTGGAGTAGAAAGGGGGAATCAATTCCAGGGATACATATAACATCCTCTCTGGGGTACGGCCAGCAGGGTAGTGAGTGAAGTGACACATTGGACAGTGTACGATATGAGATAGTAATTTGTAAATTATTAAAGGTTCACGGGGGGCAGATAAATCTGAGGAGGTGGAGCTGGGGGCCTGAATGGAGGGAGGATGTTTTGAGAGTGATGATGGCAACAAGTGTGCAAATGAGATCTGCATACAATTGATGTATGTATGGATCATGAGGGGAGATGTATGAGTACCCAATAAAATGATTCACTTATTAAAAAGGGGCAGAGGGGAAAGAGGAGATTTTTTATTTTAAGAGTAGCTTATACTATAAGGGCTCAAGTGGAAAATGTTTGGAAATGAATGTGACAACATGTGTGCAAATGTGCTTGATACAGATGGTGTATCGAATGTTATACTAGCTGTAAGAGCCTCTAATAAAATTATTTTAAAAGGAGCAATAGTTATCACCCCTGGCTCAACAATATGTAGTCCACGGTATATAGCAGTACTTTAAAATGTGTTTGTAATATAGGTTCTGGGGAATATCAATTATGAATAAGATAACTTTTATACTAAGATCAGTAATTGTAATAGCGATTACTTCTTGAAATCACAGTTACTCATTTCTGTAAGGACATTTGTTTCATTGTACAAATTTCTAACAAAAGACATTTTATTTTTTGTTGTTATGTAGTTTGGCATTTTACTCATGTTATGAGGAGTAGGGTAATAAATACCAAAGATTAAAAGGATTCATCTGCTGAGAATGTTATTGGATATCTCTAATTTAAATAGCTCCCAACTTGCTTTCAAACAAAATTAAAATGTAAATATGTATGTCTTGCTTCAATAAATCACTGAAAATAAAAAAGCAATTTTTTATTAAAGAAGTAACTTAGTATTCTTTAAAATATCTTACTATTTCTTAAAAACTGCTCTCTTCATGTGGTTTATTCTTGATTTTTGGACCTTTCCCTCACCAAGTGAAAGAAAACATTTCTAAAGAGTGATATGGAATATTTATATTAATAATGATATATTTTGCAGATGAGTTCAAAATAAATATTCAGAGTGACTCCAGAGTTGGGGTAGATTGGATACATAAAAATATGAAGATTATTATATTCCATAAAGGACAACTAATGGTGCAGGGATTAATTGATTAACTGACAACCAAAATGTCCTTTGCTTGAACCACTAGCCACTCCATGGGAGAAAGCTCTGACAGTTTGTTTCCGTTTACCAGCTTAAAAGCCCATGGTCAGTTCAACTCTATCCTATAAGTGGTTTATCTTTTCCTTCAGTTTATTATTTCTAGTGGTAGAATATTGGCATATGGTAACTATTTTTTAAAGAGGGTCTATGACATCCAATACCATTTTTATAAATTGTTGAATTTTATTGTACATAAACATGCCCTAGAACCAAAATTCAATTTAATATTTTTCCAGATGGGAAAATAACTTTTAAAGCAAGTTAATTGGAAATATAGTTCAATATACTCCATTTAGTTCAGTCCTATAGATAAATAAATCATTGAGCCCTACAGATTGATGCTCCCTAAATGATAAAGCAATGCAAATATAATTAGCACTTTTTCTACATGGTTAATAGCAAAATATGTTCACTGAATCTCAAGATGTTTATCTCTGTGTTGACGGGGTAGAGAGGTAAGATAAGTATTCAAAAGTAGTACACATGCATATACATCTAGATAGATGTGTACATGTTTGCACAGACATAGGGACCCTCAAAAACTTTATTTAAAAAAAGATTGATAAGATAATGGAATTCTCTCACAAAGATTTGGCAATCAATAGCTGGATGTGTAACCCTTTTGCCACCAGGGCTCCTCTACACAAAGTTTTTAAAAGTTCTCATGTGAATGTACCATTTAGTATACCCTTTTATATGTAGACTTCAAAATTATGAGTTACACTCAGAAAATGTTTACTTAGATAGATTCTAAAATGAGGCTAAAGATTTCAAGTGTCGAGTGACGTTTTATGCAATATTGAGTTTGGAATATTGAAGTCAGATAAACTTTAAATAATGGGCTCTATCATGCTCAATCATATATTCCTTTATACGGTTAGCACATTTCTAAAACTCTGGAAAAAGACAACAGAGTAAAGGATTATCATATATTGTGTTCTAGTCTCAAACTTCTGGTGGTTACAAGTGACCATTGTGATAGTACGTACAGAAATTAAGTATTTTTGTGAGTATCTATATAAGATTGAACAATAGGGGCATTGATTTCTTTGACTAATTCATGCTTTTGACATAAAAATGTGAAACTATTAGAATACAAATACAATATACAATAGTTTATACAACCTGCTAATGAAAGAATTAAAATATATTTATTCTATTCCATTCTCATATAAGAATAAAATCATTTCTGCATTTTCCATTTGTCTGCTGTATTTCATGTTTATCTTATAATTATGACATATTTCATGGTAGTACTTGATTTGAATTTATTGTCTTTTCTTAGAGATATTCAAGAAGAACTCTTTGTATGAGAAATGTACAACAAATAGTCACACATCACATTCTTGATCCTCATTTTACAGAAAGAGAAAGGCAGAATTGGTTGGTGTTTGCAACCTTTTCCAGAATCACAAAACTCCATCATTCTTGTCCTCATTGTGTGATATACAATTCCTGGTTAAGGACATCATTCTCATCCTCCTAACTTCTCATCCTCCTGTCCTTCATTGGCATCTTATATTTTTCTGTATTTCTCCTGAGACTCTTTTCTCTGATCATTAGGGAAAAAATGAATTAAAGCATTTTTCATAAGTCTTCCTTAAAAATAGGAGGAACAGAAAGGCCCCAAGTGAATAAATTTACTTGATGAAAATAGAAACAACTTCTTATTATATAATGGTACAAGGACATTAGCAAGTTTAATCATCTGGTTACAATTATTTTTCAATATTAAGAAAACTATGAACTTCATAGTATAATGAATGAATGGCAGAGTTTTTTTCAGTCTCTGCAGTTTTCCGTTGTTCAGTTTTTACTTCTTTATAGAAGTGCAAAAATAATAAAAAGTGATTCTTATCTTTTGAAATACTATGGTTTCTTGGAAATCTCAGGTTTCATAGGCTGATATTAAAATTTAGTTTGAAGAGAATATTTAAAAATCTAATCTTTCTGCAACATTAATCTAATCAGAGATACCAGAGATAGATAGTTTAGGGGAATTGGACAATGTGGTAATTAATTTTATTTCTTAACTTTGCAAAGACATGGTGACCAAATATTAGTCCAAATGTTACCATAAATATATGTTGCTTCATCTTGGTATGTCCTGTTTATTTTTTGTACATACCATTATCTCTGCAAGTCTATCTAGATAAGATAGGCTGGAGGAACACTCTGGAGGAGAAAACAATGGGACTGATGCTTCTTGATGGACATGGGAGATAGAGAGGCAAGGGAAAGGAGGCTGTGTTGACCAAGTTGGGGATAAGGGAACAATAAATGATTCAAAATCAGTGACTAGATGGGTGTGAGAGGCCTGCTAGGAATTAATAAAAAATAATGTAACAGAGAGGAATTACTGAAATCCACATGGAGGCTGAACATGATAGTGGGACAAGAGAACAGAGGAAACAACTACTTGGTAAAGGGCATTTGTAGAGGTCTAAATACAGGTATGTACATAATGAATATATTTATATATGATGATGGGGAAATAGATCTATGTGCATAAACTTATAGGGTTAATACTAAGAAAGCACATGGGCATTGGACCTCTCCTCAATGCAAGAACACTTGCTCTATTAAACTGGAATTTTATGATTTTTCACCTTCCTACCATGATCACTGAAGACAAAGGTGTGCATAAGCAAATATAGTGAAAATAACTTATGGTGCCCAGCTATCAAAACATGTAGAGACTAGGGTCTTAAATGACAGGCAGTCATCTAGTTCAGAAAAAACAATGCCCACATGGAAGAAGTACACCAGCTTGTATGAACATGAGTTGTCAAAGAGATAAGTTATTAGACTTCAAAGAACTAAAAATCATAATATTGCATGCCCACCTTCCTGATATGATCTCTGATGACAAATGTATGCATAAGCAAATGTGGTGAAGTATGTTGATGGTGCCTGGCTATCAAAAGATATAGTGTCTGGGATGGAATCTTAAAGGCATGAAAGTAAACAAGCAGCCTTCTAGCTCAGAAGCAACAAAGCCCATACGGAAGAAGTACACCAGTCTGTGTGACAATTAGATGTCAAAGAGATCAGGTATCAAACATCAAAGAACTAAAAATTATATCACTATGAACTGGGGGAGTACACATTGGGGATTCAAAACTCAGCCATAATTTAGGCGACATCCCCTTCCAAAAGTACTGAAGGGAGGAGACAAACCAGTCAAGGTTAATTGTAGCAACAATGAAATATGCAACTTTCCCCTACTTCTTAAATGCTTTCTCCCACTATAATGATACCAATTCTACCTTACAAATCCAGCTAGACCAGGGAATGTGTACTGGAGACAGAAACATGGGGAATTCAGGATAGATGATCCCTTCAGGACCAGTAGTGAGAGTAGTGATATGGGGATGGTGGAGGGAAGATGGAATAGAAAGGGATTGGAGGGATTTACATATAACCTCCTTTCTGGGGTATGGAAAACAGGGAAGTAGGTGAAGGGACACATTGGACAGTGTATGATATGACAAAATAATGACAGTTTCTAAATTATTAAGGGTTTATGGGGCATGGGGAGGGAGAGAAAATATGGGGAGCTGATACAGGGGGCCTAAGTAGAAGGAGGATGTTTTGGGAATGATGATGACAACAAATGTGCAAATGTGGTCTGCATACAATTGATGCATGGTTGATCATGATAAGATTTGCATGAGACCCCAATAAAATGGTTGATTAAATAAAATATTTATATTAATAAAATTTGATTAATTGACCTTGAGTAAGGCAAATTATTTCATAATGTGGTATGCATCATTGCATCAGTCAGGTGGCTAATAACCAAGAACATAGAAAGAATGAACAACTCACTGCTGTGGTGTCAATTGGCACATAGTGACACCCTGTGGTTTTCCAAGACTGCAGTGATTTCGGAAGTAGAAAGGCCAGTTTTTCTTTGCAGAGCTGCTGGTGACTTTGCAGTGCCCCTCATGCAGATTGCAGCTCAACAGGAACCACTCCACCACTAGGACGCCTTAAGTGTCTTCAAAGTGAAACACAGTAAATGAAAGAAAAAGAATACTCACACACTATCAAATGGAGGTTTCTGTAAGAAGAAAGATTTTGTCTCTGATTTAAAAAAAGTCCTTCCAAGAGCCTTCCCTGCACTACCCAGAACACCAATTTTGAGAAGGAAAACTTTGGGAGCTTCTATCCTTTCATCAGTCTGCCAGCAGAGACCATCAGTAAAGACTGATGTGCTTCATTTTCTGGCTTAACCTCCTGCCCATTTAGTGGCATGTTATTACATTGAACGACCTCCTTTATGGAAGAGTCATCATTTTTTTTTCTCACACGAATATATTCTGCAAGCTCTGGTTGCATAGGGATGACACATTGAGGTACTATCATCCACAAGGTCAGTGATTAGAAACCATCAAGGGCTCCACTGGAGAAAGGCGGGGGCTTCTCCCCACAGAGAGTTCCAGTGTTGGAAACACAGACCGGGGCATTTCCAACTTCCCCTACGTGCTCAAGATGAGTCAGAATCAACTTGATTGCAGTGATGGGGAATAGGAACTAAAACACCTTGTGGCATAGTCTGTGCAAGTTAGACTACTATCCATAAGGTTGGCATTTCTAATGCACCCAGCACTCCTCAAGAGAAAGATGAAGCAGGTGACTTCTATAATGCTTCTCAGATCCAGAAGCTCCGTGTGGCAGTTTCACTCCACCTGACCATATTACTATGGGCTGGAAACTGAGATAAGACAGTGAGAATGAAGAATAGGCATTATTTCTAGATACAAATTTACCTTCCTTGTCTGTATGCAGTGCTTCTGTCAAAGCTAACATCTGTACCATAGCTTAGATACTAGCATGGCATTACATTTAACATTGTACACTATGACAAATGTGTGACAACAGATCACTGATCATGAAAATCAGTATCTTAATACGTTACTCATTATTTTGAAGCCCTAATTTGAACGAGTAATATAAGAGTGTTCTGAAAACTAAGCTACACCATCAGTTAGTTGTCAACCTTGCCTCACTGGCACCATGTTCTCCAGGAGGTGGAATGTGCCATAAACCAGTGTCTGTGTTCCTTTTATGTGATCTCTAGCATTCCAAAGCCAAGTCTAAATGGGTAAAGATCATGAATATGATATGAATGGATGAGGTTATCTCACTAAATTTCCAATGGGTCATAGGAGAACTATCTTTGTAGGTTTCCAAGACCATAACTGTCCACCTGCAAATAGAGGAAACGTGTTTCAGGATTGTGAATATAATTTTCTTGTGTTCCCTTTAGCTCTTTTAAATCTCCCAAAGTCTTCTCCTCTATCACTTGTTTCTATGAAAAACTATCAAATTACTATTTGTTTACATTGTCAAAAGAAATCCAGTACAATTTACTATGTATTAAAAAATTGTTTTGACAATTCAATCTGGTTGGATCCAACTATTTTAGAAATAATACATAGGAAAAATAAACATTAAAGAAGTTGAATGTTTCCATTTGCATCTGGACCAACAGAATCTGCAGTATTCTGATTACTGTTTGCCATCATGTTTCTCTTTGATATCATGTCTTCATTTTTAACCAAATTGTATTGGTATAATTGTAATTGCTGTAGCATAGCATTTCAAAATAGTTCAATCACACCAAGAGCTGAGCCCATCCTCATTCTTGTACTTGTTGTTAGCTCCCCAGGAACCCCCAGTCTACCTTGTCATATGACCAAGGAACCATTATGAATGATACCAAGAGGGGGAGGAGGAGACAAGGGGCACATATAATTGCAATGATTAATGTAACTCCCTCCCAGGGGAGCATTCAACAGGAAAGTGGGTAAAGGCAGACAGTGGTCAGTGTGTAAGACATAAAAACTACAATTTATAAATTATCAAGAATTCGTGAGGGAGGGTCAAGGAAGGAAGAAAATGAGAAATACCAAGGACTTAAGTAGAAAGAAAATTTTTTGAAAATGATGATGGCCTCATATGTAACAAAAGTGCTGGCTTCTATCGCTTTTTGCTCCTTCTTCTTGCACATTTCCTTCCCCCTTACCCATGCTGATACTGTGTACCCTCTACCTCAGGGCTTGGAAATGGTGAGTTTCAAGCCATATCTGTCCTGTCATTAAGTATATTTGGCTTAATGTAAAATTGGAAGTAAAAATTAAGCTATCATTTTCATTCACAAAATTTTTGAATGAATATTTTCAGAAAATGTGTTAGTCTGGGTAGACTGGAGAAACATAATGACTCATATTGCAGGAGAATTTTATATAAAGGGTAATTTGTGTATTAAGCACCTCAACCCAGTCCAGTTCTAGCCCATAATTATGTCTGACACTAACCCACATGCCCTACATTGAGCTACAAATTCCTTCTCAATCTCACAAAACACACACAATGATGTTGAATGCAAGAGGAAAGCCGGATCCGCGCTCAGAGGCATTTATCTCTCCATTCTTCAATTAAACTGCCCATCAATTAATCTCACATGTGTTCATTGGCCAGGTTGGCATGAAAACTTTACCTATTACAATGGTGATTAAACTTGACTGTGAAAGTATATTTTTGAGTCTCAAATGTTTAATTGTTGTGAGAGACAAGATTGACTCTTTGGCCTCAACTGTTTATTGTCCCCTACTCAAGTCCATAACTTTTCTCTCCTCATTTCCCCTACTCCTCAACTCAACTCACCACTATTGAATCAATGTGACTCACAGGGACACAATAGGGGACATGTAGAACTGTTTCTTTGACAGCAGTGGAATCTAACTTTTTCACGCTGGTTTGGCAGAGCAGATACCTAATTTTTATTTTAACTCAGAAAATCTGCTGCCAAAATGCACTTGTAATCAGGGTTCTTTCTAAGTTGGGTGAATGGGCAGCCATTCAATTTTGGAATCACAAATTTATGTTCCTTATTCTTTTTCAACATATCCTTCTACTATTGATTTTATTTAAGTATTAACTGTGTGAAATAATAAACTACCTCTCGGTATCTCTCTTCTTATCTTGGAAATGATCACTATGGAAGCAAGCCAGCTGTTACATCATTTGAATGCCATTGCTGTCCTGTGAGGTTTCAAAGCTGTAAATCTTTATAGTAACAGAAAGCCTCCACTTCACCCAAGGAGGAGCTGCGAGGTTTGAACGCTCAACTTTGCAGTTAGTGTCCCACTATGTAGCCCATTATGCCACTGCACTTCTTATTTTCACTCTTGGCAACCGTCAGAAAATGCCTTTTTAGCATGAAAGCTTTTTATTGCCAATTTGTGATATTGGCTGCAGTCAATATTTGACCTTTTGTAGTTGACTAATTTACTCCATATAATATATATTTAGATACATTCAAGTATGATTTACTCAGCATATTTTTTCTTTTATATGTAGGGTCACTATACATCAGAACTGACTTGATGGCACCTAACAAGAATAAAAAACATGCTAAAGCAGAAGCAGCAGCATAAGTGGAAAGCTTTTCATTTAGTCATGTTTATAACTTACCAAATACCCCCCAGTTTATAATATGTTCAAGTTATTACAAACTGTACTTAGGAAAGCCCATCCTGTTCCTTTTGTGATGTAAGTCTTATTACTACTAATATGCACTACATAAGGTGTTGCAGCAGGTAATATGTTGGCATCATCAGTCTCACAAAGAGAGAAACCTGATGCTTAGTTTCAGAAAATTCAGGCAAAACAAAAGTGCTGCTTAGAGAAAATGCTGCTGAATTTAAATTAAGACCCTTGCTTGTTTACTGTTCTTAAAGTCCTCTAGCATTAAAAAATCAACAAAAATAAATTACTGGTATATTGTTGAAGTAACTCCAAGACTTGGACAATGACTGGGTTATCCAAGGGTGGTATTTAAATCATTTCCTATCAGAAGTGTGTTCTTACTGTCTTTGAAAGAGCATCCCTTTCAAGATTCTCTTGCTTCTTGATGATTAATAAGACATCATTGTCACATAGCTAATCTAACTAAGTCAAGATGTAAAAGTTCTGTGTCCACCTCTCAATGGCACAGTTACAGATCAAGATGTCATCACCACCTTGAAGACTTAGAAGGAGTCTCAGAAATTTCATTGATAAATGAATTCAAAACATAATGATAAATTTCCATTAACTTTTGAAGCCCCTTCATACTGACTATATAATATGTTTTTAGGTTATAGATAAAATATAAAATTTACGGTGTCAATAAATATTTTTTGGAAAAATAATATAATAATCTTTAGTATATATGGAGCATTTCATAGTGCTGCGAGGAAGTTATGTGAAAATACATGCAGGAAATATGGGAAAAATGCAGAGTTAAGTGATTGCTCCATTCATCTTATCAGAACAATATAATAGAAATCAATGAAAAATCATTCTAAGTGCAAGAACACTGAAAATAGAAACTGATATCATCAACATAAAACAGCTTATAGATCCCAAAGGAGGAAGGTGTGAATCTCTCAATGGGCTTTCAAAAAGAAATAAAAGCAGAGGAATAAAGGAATGAGAGAGAAGGAGCAGAGAAGGTGTAAAAATTTTTACAGTGAAAGGCTTAGCTGAAGTTTTTTACTTAATTGAAGCAGCAGTTTCAATTTCTTGAAAACATTGAACAAATGTCGATTGCTCTGCTAAAGTACATAGACAGATTTAGTTGCCAGTGATATGTTATTACTAAATATATGCTAAAAGGAGAGAAGGACCATATACACAATTCTCAGTAATTTTCTGAATAGAAATGTCTTCCCCATTCCCAGGTAATCCAGTCCTAATACAAGCAGACTTAACACACAGCTGACAGAATGCCAACATCATCCAACTCTTTTTCATTGACAAAGTAAATGATTATTCTTTTATATATGTGTGTATTAATCAAATTTATGAAGATACTGAGAGTAAACATAAATAAAAATGAAAATGAAATAAAGAACAATTGACTTAATTGTGAATGGATTCCAAGAGGGTCATAGGAACAGAGTCCTGTTTTATGTCTAAGACTGTGTGTATTTTTAAGCTTTTGAGGATAAAAAACTGAACTGAGCAGCAAATTCAGGAGCGTTATCAACTTTTTGGAGGTTTAATTTGCAGAGGGATAAACCTTGAGGATTAATCTATTCTCAGAATTCTCTAAACAATTACCAAGCACTGCCATTGAGAATATGCAGACTTATATACACCAATAGGACAGAGAAGAACCACTCCTGTGAGATTTCAAAACCGCAGTTGTTTATGGGGTTAGATAGCCCATCTTTAATGGAAATAGATAATATTTTAAATGGACCCTGAACCCTTTTTCAAAGGAATGTTTATATCCTGATGTGGAATATTCTAAATTACATAGGAATCACTCACCCAATAGACTTGAAAGTCTATATATAGTCTGTCCCTCTCTAACTACCAAAATATATATGGGAGTTGTGTATATTCTAAATGATTTCAAGTATTCAGCCTGTCTTCAAACAAACACATACACACAAATAAAAAAACTGAATAGTCAGTCAACTGAAACCTTATCTTAGTTTTCCTTTTTCATTTAAATCTTCTCCTGTTAAGATACTTTATTCCTTCAATTCAGAAATCCTAACTCTTTTCTCTTTTGTCCCTTATTGCACATGATTATCTCATGAATGAATATTAAGCTTACTCTGTTGTATTGTGGCATAGTTGTTATTTAAGGTCACATTTCTAGTGTCAATAAACTCATTGTGTGCTCTGGGAGGTTAAAGTACTAACCTAAGATTCTCGTTCTAAGATTTTCTATGGGGTTGCACAACTCCATTTTGAGAATTTAGGAAACAATATTTTTACAATGATGGAGAAATCTTATTGGTAGTTAGTGGAAAGACACAGATATCTGTTTGTGATTTTAAGACACAGGATGATTTCTCACAAGGTTGGATGCTGCAATCTAAACTTAAATCCTGGCTTAATATTTAAGTATATAAATAACCTCCATGTGTATGGATGTTATTAATGTAAATAGTGATTCATGTTTTCAGCATGCACTGAATTTCTAAAGAATATGCTGTCAATTGACAGCATATTATTTGATTTTGCTAAGAATTTCCAAGATCTTTCCATGCTCTCAAAAAACTGCTCCAACAGCTCCTCTCTTTGTAGTACTGCATGACTTTCAAATCTCTGAATCATATCTAAATCAGCTTACATTTGTAGTTGTCACATTCATAGTGATTCATAATTTAAGAAACAGTTCATTTTTAATGTTTTCTAATTAATTCACTTAAGAAATTTACATATAGCTTAAACATTTTCCATTTTGTCATAAAATGCTTTTATTTCTCTTTTGTTCTACAAAGGAGATATGAGGCTTTCTACTTCTGTAGAGTTACAATCTCTGAAACCCACAGTGGTTGTCATACACCGTCCTATATGGTCACTGTGAGTCAGCAATGAATCCATGACAATGAGCTTTGTTTAGTGGTTTTATAACATAAAATACCAATGTGCAAGCATAAACCATCTACTTTTACATTCCATTTTATAAGTCCATAGAGAGTTTTACAAAATAATGTCTACTATGAGTTGGGCTGGGAACCACAAGGTCAGGATTCCATGTATCAGCCATTCCAAGGAAGAAAAATGGGACTTTGTACTCCTGTGAAGACTTCCAATCTCTGAAACTCACAGCGGGTGTACTCTGAGGTAACAGTTTCCTATTCCAGCCAGGAAATGCATCCTCATATGGGAAAACCTCACCTTAAAAAGGTGAGCCTTAGGCAAGCCAAAGCAAAACAAAAACAAATATAGCTTCTGGGCTTTTAGGAAAAGAATATACTTGAACGTTTGTTTTGTTTTATGCTCCTGGGAAAAAACCTTTCTCTTCTAAACAGTCATAGAGCCTTGCCGTTTTGTAAGATACAAACCAAAAAATAGATAATATTGATTAATTTTTATTGTATTATGTGCCTATGCATCTTTTAAAATTTATAATCTTTAATAAAGCTTCATTTAATCTTAAACATGGGAAATATATTCAGGAAAGTTTCTTGTTTTAAACAACACTTGTCAATAAAGTGTTTTCTTTTTAAATGTCAAAAAAATAGACGAAGGTGGAATGGTGGCAATAGTACTTTCTGAACTCTAGTTCAAATGGTGCCAAGAAGCTGCATCTTAAAGAAGAAAGCAACTGCAAAACCCAGTACTTTCTAGACTTGCCAATATTTAAATATCTAAGGAGAATTAACCAGAAAGAATGAGACATAGAGAAAAAAGTTGAAAAAGGAAGGAATTTTTAGGACAAAAGGGAACGGGAAGCACACTTCCCTCATGCCCTCCTAGTACATATGTAGGTAAAAGGCAGATAAGACACAGGTCATAGAAGACCTAAGCTAGATAGAGGTTCTGTGGAGAAACATTGGATGTTCTCCCTTCCCCAACAACAGCTGAGTCAACCTTTGGTTTCCATGCTTTTTGACCAAGACAAACACTGACTATAGAATGCAGGTGTACACATACCTGGAAATAGGAGGCATGATAAAGAATTTAGTCAATATCAGAGTTGTTGATTTTGTTAAGTGCCATCAAAGTAGACTCAAACCACAGTGACCCTATGCACAAGAGAAAGAAACACTGCATCATCCTCAAAATTGTTTCAATGCCTGAAGGCCCTTTGATGAAGCCACTGTGGCACTCCACCTGGTCAGGGTCTGTGTTAGTCTGGGTGGAATAGGGAGACAAAATCAGAGAAACTCATATGTGTATGAGAAAGAGGTTTATATACAGGAGCAATTGAATATTGAGAAAACATCCCAGTTCAGTCCAGATAAAGTCAGTAAGTCCAATATTAGCCACACGTGAAGAATACATGCAGTGATGAGGAATGTAGGAGGTTCACAGTACAGTCAGTTCGAAGTCTTGTGGATCCAGTGGTGTTGTAAACCTCTCGGCGCTGGCACGGGTCTCTCTGTGGCTTCTTTAACTCAAGAGGTCTGATTACATCAAGGTAGGTCCATGTGACTTCTGCAGCAATTAAGAGTGGTGCCATGTGCCTTGTCAGTAAAGCATCTCTCAGGGAGTGAACAGAGAGAGGAGGGTCTTTCCTGCCTCTAAAGTGGAGTGTAGGAATTCCCAGAATTGTCAGGATAAAGCCATGCTCACCCAGAGGCTTCATTGACTATGAGTCCATGGACAGACTATACTCTTAAACCTCTCAAATCCCAAGTTTACACCAGATTATCTATCTACCACAGGATCCATCTTCTTTTTTGACACTCCTCCACTTTAGCTAACGTGATACCCTTTTCCAAGGACTGGTCTCTCCTGACAATATGTCCAAAGTGCATAGAATGAAGTCCTGCCATCTTTGGCTCTATGGAGAACTGTGGTATTACACCTTTCAATACAAATTGATTTGTCCTTTTAATAGTCCATGGTACTTTTAATATATTTCTCCAGCACCATAATTCAAATGCATCTGTTCTTCTATGTTCTTACTATTTCTCTGTCCAACTTTAAATTGCACATGATAGAATAAACAACACCATGCCTTGGGTCAGGTGCACCTTATAACATCTTTGTTCTTCAATACTATAAAGAGGTCATGTGCAGCAGATAATGCAACTCATGTTTTGATATATTATGTGCTAGTTTCATTTGTATTGTGTTTGCATCCAAGTAAGATAAGATTTTTGAAAACTTTAATCTTTTCTCCTTTTGTCATGATGTTGCCTATTGGTCTAGTTGTGAGGACCTTGATCTTTCTTACCTTAAATTGTAATCCATGCTGAAGGATACAATGATCTTCATCAGCAAGTGCTTCAAGTCTTCCTCCCTTTCAGCAAGCAAGGTATGTCATTCCTATACTGTATGTTATTAACAAGCCTCCCTCCAATCCTGATTTCATATAATCCAGCTTTTCTGGTGTTGGTTCAGTATATAGATTGAACAAGCATGTTGAAAAGACATAATCCTGACATACACCTTTCTTAATTTTAAATCAAGCAGTATCTCCTTGTTCTGTTGACAGAACTGCCTTTTAATCAATGTAGAAAGTTGCAAATGAGCACAATGAAATATTCTGGAATTTCCATACATCTCAAAATTATCCACAGTTTATATGGTCCACATATGAAAAAGTCAAATGACTTTGCATAGTCAGTGAAACACAAGTAAACATTTTCTAGTATCTTCATCTTTGAATCAAGTTCCAACTGGCATTAGCAATGATATCTCTATTATCATTTCTTCTTCTGAATCCAGCCTGAACTTCTGGCAGTTCCCTGTCAATATTACTGTTGCAAGCATTTTTGGAGGGTCTTATGCAAAATTTTATTTGTGTGATATCAATGATATAGTTCTACTGATTGATCACTATGTTGGGTGACCTTTCTTTGGAATGTGCACAAATTTGTACCTCTTCCAGTCACTTGACCAAGTTGTCTTCTAAATTTGCAGGCATAGACCAGTGAGTGCTTCTGGTGCATCTTCCACTTCTAAAACATCCAAATGGGCTTGTCTTGTTTCTGGATAATACATTCAGAAGTTCAGCTTGGTTCAGTTTGACCATTTGTTCTTGGTCATAGTATAATGTGGACTAATTATTTCTGAAACAGTATTTCTGTATAACATTTCTATCCTCTTTGAATGCTTTCATCATTCAGTAGAAGCTTTCAAAATTCCAATTCAACGTTTGAGATTTTTCTTGAGTTCTTTCCATTTCAGATATGCTGAGCATGTTCTCTCCTTTTTCTGATTCTCGGGTCTCACATGTTACTTTAAATATGTGTTTTTGTCTTTTCAGGGTGCAATTTGGAATTTTCTTTGACTTCACACTTTCTTTCCTTTATTTTTGCTACTCTGAACTTTAGAATAAGTTTCGGAGTTTCTTCTGACATTCACTTTTATCTTTGCTTTCTTATTGGCATTTTTAATGATTGTTTTAGTCTACGTAGACTTGAGAAACAAATTTCTAAGGAAGAGGTTTAAATACAAGAGGAATGGAACATTGAGAAAGCATACTAACTGAATCCAGTCCAACGTCACAATTCTGATAATATTAACCCATATGTCTGATATCAGTCTATAAAGTCATCTTCAGATTCATGAGGCATAAGCAATGATGTCAAATGCATGACAATCACAGGCCAGTGGGGAAGAAGGTCTTTGAATCCAGTGGCATTGTAAGCACCTCAGTGCTTTCAGCACCTCTCTGTGGCTTCTCAAGCATCTCAGCACTGATAGGAATCTCTAGGTGGCTTTTCTGAGCTTCAGAGGTCTGGTTCCATTAGGGTAAGACCATGTGGCTTCTTCTCAGAGATGTCTCACAGGGAGTCATTCCTATGCCTGGTTCGTAGAGCATCTCCAAGGGACTGAGTAGTGAACCTCTCACGTCCACGGAGGAAATACAGTCAGATTTCCCATAATTTTAAGGAGAAAGCCATGCCCACACAAAAACCTCATTGACTATCTCCAGATTGACAGGCTAGACTCTATGCCTACACTCCCAATCCTGAAAATGGCACCAGATTAGTGACTGCCACAATTATTTTCTTCCTTTCTTCATGAATGATAATCTATACGTCCTCTCATAGCTCATCAAGTCTTCTTTCATTAGTGTTCAATATGTCAAGATATTCTCAAAATCCAGGTGGAATAGAAGTTATATTTGGACTCTTGTGGATTTATTTTCATTTTCTTCAGCTTTATCATGAACTTACATATAAACCATTGACGGTTTGTTCCACAAACAGCCCCTAGTCTTGTGCTAGCTGCCTTCCCCAAACTATTTTATCTTACATAGAATAATTGTAGACTACTGTGGTAGTTACTTACTTTCTTGTCAATTTGAAGTGTAAGGGTGGATCCTGCCTGTCAATCATGGCAGAGCCTGATTGGTCCCTCCTTGTGGGCATGACCTCCTCATAAGCATGATTTTGGGAACCTCCTCATCTCTCTCTGCATCTCCTGCCTGCAGGGAGTCACTCAGAGAGCTGTCAGAAGTACCACCAGTGGATCCACACAACTCTGCACCAACACACCTGTGATCTCCCTGTATTCTGCTTCATTTTACATGGCTGTGTGAATGTGATGAGGGACTTATGGAACAGGATCAGATTTATGAACTTCTTCTGGACTCAGCTGGTATGTATGTTTGATACATAATTTATCTTGAAAAAAAGCTTTCTGTCTTCTAATTTTTTTAAAATCATTTTATTGAGGTCTCACACAATTGTCATCACAATCCATATATACATTCATTGTATGCAAAGCACACTTGTATATTTGTTGCCATCAATATTCTCAAAAACATTTTCTTTCTACTTAAGCCTTATGAGCTCCTTTTTTCATGCTGTACTGCTTCCCCTTCATGAGCCCTGGATAATTTATAAATTATTATTTTGTCATATTGAACACTGTCTACTATCTCTCTTCACCCACTTTTCTATTGTCCATACCCCAGGAAGGAGATTTTTCAAAGATACTTATAATATTTCTACTCCATTATTACTCCACCTTCCATCTTCTTCCCAGTATTGCCACTCTCCCCACTTGTCCTAAAAGGATGGTCTGACCTGAATTCCCCATGTTTCTAGTTCCTGTCTGTACACGAGTCTTGCTGAATTTGTTTCTCTAGTCAAGTTGCATAACTCAATATTGTTCCTTGAGAATGGGGTTCTAGAGGAGCAAATCATGAAGATGAAGAGTGGATATTTTTTTGACCTCTGTCCTATGGTAGGTTTACTTTGGCTAGAGGGAGTTAAGATAAGACCAAACTCCTCCTACTCCCACAACCAGAGGGCAATGATGCCTACAAAAAATAAATTTAAAAACTTAAAAAAAAACACCAACAGTAAGGTGGAGTGCTCCATGAAAAAAAAAAAAAAAAGATAAGACCAAACTATATACTGCTGTTTTCAGGAAAGACCATGAAAAGCTGGAGTTCTGATTTTTTTTTTTTGGTTATTCTTACCTGAAATGGCAAAAATCAATGTGATAGATACCAATTTTGAGTTCAGGGGTCAAGATTTCTCCTTGAATTTCTTCTCTCAGACCATGCTGCCTAATGAAATGGTTGACAAAAGATCCTATCCTGGCTTGTTGCAGCTAGAAGCCTAATGACCTATAACATATGAGTGGGATAGCTCAGTTTAGATGCAGATTGAATTTGATGGTCTTAGAATCATATTTAGGATGTGGCTGTATTAGATTTATACTGATTCTTCTACTTATTTATATAATGTTTTATTTATTTTTAACTTATTGCTATTTTTATAATATGCTTTAGAAATGAATATTGGAGAATATGAATAGAAAGTTTGTAACCCCACTGTCTTCAGCCATTAAATTAGATCATTAAATGGGATTAGGACATGGCTGCAAAGAAGGATCTGAAAAGATAAGCCTCACATAGTGCCTGGTCTGCTCATTACATTTACATTTTAAAAGACTTTCACCACCTTAAGAAAGAAGAAGGCATTTTGGCCATTTTGAATTTTAAACTGGAGTTTTGTAGCTAAAGATGCAAAATTTGGAGCTGTGAAAAATTTTTGCTCTCTGGGAAAGCTGGCTGGCAACCTCAAAAGCTCACTAGGCCACTAAGTAACCACCTGGATCCATTTGTTAAGTAGAATAGGAGAAAAGCAACCATAGAGATACGAGTTGGGTCTGTCCACTGATACCCATAAACCTTGTTTACAGGGATTAGAGAAGTCACAAGAGTGGTTAGGTGGTATGAAGGTTAAAGAGTTTGGAGTGCCCAGCCCTATAGCATGCCTCAGACCAAGGGGCTTTAGGTGGTTTATTATCTGTTATAGTTCCTATAGTTGAAAGACAAGGGAGTCAATGGGTACCTTGGTCAGTTAAAATGAGGCAGCACTCAATGAATTGATCAGAACTTGGCCAGATGAAGATAAAGTTTTTGAGACTATGAATTGGTGCACTTTGCTGCTTACTTTATGAACAGCTTGTCCTGATATGATTTTGCTTATGGATGTGTACTCACAAGGTTCCAATTGAAATGAAGATACTTCACATCAAAGAAGATGCTTGTCTCCTCAGAGCATGGGGTGGGTATAAGTGAGTAGTAGAGAAATTGGATACCCAAAACAGGGAGCATAAAGGCATGAAATTCAGACCCCAAAACTTTAATGGGTGGGAGAATATTTTGATAGGATTATGGTATAGGTGTTCACATAACTGCAATTGTTAAGTGTAGATAGACTATTGCTGTTGTGTTCAGTTATTCAATATTAAGTTTAAAGTAGATTGGGACATTTTTAGTATTGTGCACTTTAGCTTTATCCTGTTAGACCCAAATATGAATTTATAATTGTCTTTGTTTTAAAACTTAGGTATGGTTAAAGAGTTCTGTAGAAGTGTCAAATTGATAAGGGGTGACCTGTGGAAGCTTCCTATTTTTGTGTCATCTTAAAGTATAGGGGTGGAGTCTAGCCTGTCAATGAGGGCACAGCCTGATGGTGCTTCCTTGTGGCCATGAACTCATAAGTTACCTCCACCCACCCCCACCCCTTTCTCTCTGTTTCACCTTCCTGCTGTCTAGTTACTTGAAGAGCTTCAAGTGGCACAACCATTGGATCCACACAACTCTGCACTCACAGACATGTGATCTTC
Organism: Nesogale talazaci; assembly: GCA_004026705.1. NCBI lineage: Eukaryota > Metazoa > Chordata > Mammalia > Afrosoricida > Tenrecidae > Nesogale > Nesogale talazaci. The sequence goes on from PVJH01004043.1 coordinate 106,169, forward strand.
CTGCATCATTGCATGTGCCTGGAGAGAAATTTATGGGCTAGTATGAGACTTATGACCTTGTTCTCAACTGGACTAGGATGCTTGCATGATATAAAAAGCTTAATTTAAAGCTCTCTCTTACACATATATGAGTATCGCTGAATTTGTTCCTCTTGTTCACCCAGCCTAACACAATTACCGAATGACAGCACAAGTTTTCTAGCTTAACCATATGTTGACAACTCCAATATCCTTTCTATATTTTATTAAAATGACTAAATTATATTTATGATACCTGCTAAATACTTATCTAGGGTCCTTATGATGTTTTCACTTAAGGATTGGGCTGAAAACTCCAATATTCTCGTTCAAATCAACCAGCTGCTCCTCAAGAGAAAAGTTGAGGCTGTCTGGTCTCATAAATATTTACAGGCAAAGAAATCCTATAAAGAATCACTTATGAATCAGAACTAGCTCACAGAAATGCATTTTTTTTAGTTTTAAATGAAATATTCATCTGATTGCCATTTAAATCTTGCCACAACTCATCTTAATTTCTACTTTTTTATTCTCTGTTTGGACTATAGCAATAAGCTATATATTTCCTGCAAACCGGCACTATGTATGCTTTTCATGCTGTTTCTAGAACAGTGTGTAGAAGATTATCTATTAATAAAAATGTATTATATATTTTGTTTCAGTTTTAAAATATGGCCAAAAATTCTTTCTTTTTTTTTTTTTTTTTTTTAGGGCATCACTGCCCTGGTGGTGGGAGTAGGAGGCCCATCCTTTGCCCTGTGGAGCTGGAATTGAACCTCCATCCCAGTGGGCCACAGTCCCGCGCACAACCACTACGCCACCGGGGCTCAGCCCAAAAATTCTTTCTAACTCACATGACTTTCACTAGTTTTGCTTCTTTAAAGAACCCACCAAACAGCCAGCATCCATTGTATGAAATTCACAGCGTCTTCTACTTATCTTGTACTATCATTATAATGAACAAATCTCTCTGGAAAGAAAGACAGTAAGATGGTCACTAGAAGTCAGAGTGGTAGGACTGTGTCTCACTTACTTTAGATGTGTTCTCAGGATGGGACAGTCCCTCCATGATACTTGGTAATGAAGAGGGTTAGCAGAATGTAAGAAGACAATTAAAAAGACAAATTGACACAGGGCTATGACAATGGGTTCAGATAGCAATAACTGTGAGAATGGTACAGAACCAGAAAGAAAGTTTTTCTCATTTGTGCCTACTTAGATTTATTATGAATTGAAATGGTTTCATGGGCACCTAACAAAAATAAGACCAACTTCTCTATTGGATATTTTGCCCTTGGATTTAACTCCTGTGCCTGTGAAAGGCCTCATGTGAAAAGAAATTTTCAGACAATGTCAATACTTCAGGTAGAAGAGTAAGCCATAATGGAAGACCACCTTCCAGACCCAACCATTTCATCTCTCCCGAGATTACATAATGAAAAGACCAGCAAGGTCTAGCAAATTTTAAAATCATGAACAAAACAATTGATTTGTGTGTGTTAAGATCAGTATTTTGGAGTGTTTCACTTTATCAGAAAGAACTACTCTAATATTTATTGAATTTGCTAAAAGCAATAATAGATACTAATATTTGGCTCTTCAACACAAATACTAAATAAGTGTTAAAAATAATACCAAAACAATTGCAGTGAAACTGACAAGGAGCTGCCATGAATGGACGCTGGATTCAGAAAAAGATATGATGAGAGGAAGATCACTGCTGACTCACCTAGAGCATGGTTGACAGTAGAGAATATCATGTTTTACCCATGTTTTATTGAATATGTCAAGGTCTTTGACTCTGCAGTTGATCAGGTATGGAGACCATTAGGTGAATGGCAATTTCAGAACACTTTGTTGTACTTTTGCAGAAGCTTAATGACAGACACAAGGCAGAAGAACCTGCACAGCATGACTAGAGCCTACTGTGGGAGAAAGAGGAGGCCTTCTCCTCCCACAAAGAGCTACAATCTCAGAAACTACAAGAGCAGGTCCAGCTGGCCGAGAGCATCACTCTGAGTCAGGGTCAATGCAGTGGCAGTGATTGTGTGAGCAACTACTGAGAAATTGAAAATTTGGAGCAGTGTGAACCAGGATTATATTCTTTCACCATATTTTAAAAACCTGTATCCTGAGCAAATAACACTAGAAACAGAACTAATGAAGGACACGACATATATACCAGAGGAAGATTTATTAATCATCTGTGACATGCAGATGACACAACTTTGCCTGTGGAAAGTAAAGAGAATTTAAGAATTTTATAGTGAAAAGCAAAGCCCACATCTTATCGAATGGGTTGCAACTCAATGTTAAGGAAACTATTATTATTTTTCTTTCTTTAAAAAAATTTCCATGCTCAGATATGCTAGAATTTCTTTAGCATCTAAACATTATTTATAAAAACTCTTAAAGAACAAATTATGCACAAAATTTTATAAGTATTATTAGTTTTTCTCAATTTAGTAAAGAGAAACCCTGTTCTATAAACTTTAAGCTTGTGAAAGATGTTCTTTTTATGACCCCTTTGAACATTTGCTCTTATCTTTTATGTCCTAGAATGCAGACAAAGACAAAACATTAGGAGAAATAGACAACATCATGATCAACAGAGAAAGGATCCTTGTTGTCAGGAATATTATTTTATCTGTAACCACAATCAATGCTTATAGAAGTAGCAGCAAACTAATCAAATGCTATATTTTATTGATGAAGTGTATGACACAAGACTTCTTTAAAGTGATAAAGAGCAAGGATTAAGGTACTTTTGATCCAATCATGCCATTTTTGATTACATCAAATACATAGGAAAGCTGGACAATGAGAATAGAAGATGTAAAAAAAAAAGGTGGGAAAATGCATTTCAATTGTGGATTTGGCAAAGAATATTTAAGTACCATGGATTTCAGGAAGAACAAAAAAAATCTGTTTTGTAAGCCAGTATACTCCTTAAAAACAAGGCTGATGAGACGTCGTTCACATATTTTGGACATATATTAGGAAAGCCTAGTCCCTAAAGTAGGTCACCATATTTAGGAAAGTAGAGAGTAGGCCAAAAAAGGAAGACTTTACTTGAGATGGAGCGGCACAGTGCCTGCAGTGAGGCACTCAAACAGGACAACAATGGTGAGGAATGCGTAAGTCATGTCTTTTTCTTTTGTTCATAGAAGTGTTAGTGGGAACAGATTCAGTGGAAACTGTGGCAGTTACATACTCTGGTGCCAATTTCAGACCATTAAAAGCAAAGGAGGTGGAGTTTAGCCTGTCAATCAGGTCTCTGCTTGATGGAGGCAGTATAGAGATACATAGCTCTCTGGAGGTAGGACACACATTTTCTCTGCTTTTTGTCTCCCTGCAAGACATTCCTGCTAACCAGATACATGGAACTATGCTGATGGCAGCCAGTGCCTTAGAACTGGAGAGGCCACGAAGAGACCCAAGTCAGTGCTGATATGCTTCCACCACCACAGGACCCACAAGACTTTCCACCCTATGGAATGTGATTTGACATTTGGCATCATTGCATCTATTCCATGAATCTGAAGAGGACTTTATTGACTGGTATCGGGCATATGAGCTAATATGGGACTTAATGACTTGATCTGGGCTATTATGTTTTCTTAATATATAGATACTCCAATATAAAGTGCTTTCTTTCTTATACATATATGTGTCTATGAATTTGTTTCTCTAGTCAACTCAAACTAACACAGTGAGAACACATAGTGTAGGAACTGAACACTTGATTATTCATTCCCTAATTGTTATGGTAGAAAATCAAGTCCCCAATAAAAGAAATCTGAAAGGCACATCAAATCCCCTAAGTAAGAAAAGGAAAAGTGCCATTCTTATGTATTCATTTTTACATTGTAATGCAATGTGTAATAATTAATATGATAACGATGCATCTTCTTACAAATTAAAGTAGTTACTATTTCTAAATTAATTATCACAAATGAATAAATAACTGAAAATATTACATCATTTGCAAGTAAGCATTCATCTGAAGTTGACATTAATAACTCTACTCAAGTGAACAAAAGTGGTACTCTGACATTTTCCTACTCTGCATGCTTGTCCCCAGTGATATAACAAGTGAAAACAAATTACAATGTGTTCCATTTCACAAGAAGTAGGACAGAATGTTTTAGAGAATCAAATCAAATCATATCAATATTTAAAATAAATTTTATATCAAATTAACTATAATAATGAAACATCTTTGTATCAAACTTATATTTGATTAGTAACAGAACTTTAGGTATTATTAATTATAGAACTAACCTATTAATGATTTAAAAACGTTTTAAAGTCAGTATCATCAAGATATTTCCCTAGACACGTTTAAAGCATTAATTATAATCTTGTGGCATTTAATATAATATTTTAAATAACTAGATATACAGTATAAAAAGATAGACACACCTCTTGATTTTTTAAAAATCTATTTCTTTTTAGGAATTACTCATTCTTTCAACTCTAACCAAAGTGTCTGAATTAAAGCAAGGTAGAAATGTGGTAATAAAGGGAAATATGCACAGGATAAACCTCCATTGGGATAAAAGATCACCTATTATGTGTGGTATAGTTGGACTTGTTATGGAAATAATGTCTTCTTTTCTTCTCTGCTGGCTTCTTTTTTTTATACTTTCTCATAGTGATTTAAAAATTTTAATTTAAATTCTAAAATTATTAGGAGCTGCAGAAAGATGGGAGAAATATCATGTTAGATGAGAGACTAATATTACATTCCTTAAGAGACTTTTCTCAATTGCCATGTTCAAATTATGAATCTATATAGGTGAGTACATTAATGAACACATACTGGAAACTGAACGTCTATAAACTATTGCCCCACTTTAACATCAGTTTGCAAGTTATGTCAGTATTTAAAATACAAGTCATATGACCCAAGGTGAACAGGTTTCATCAGCGCTTCCAGACTCAGAACAAATAAGAAAGAAGAAATAGGATGTTTTCTTCTGAGGAATTAGTCATTTTAAGAATTGTATGGGAACATTGTCATATTTAGTGCCAAAAGATGAGGACCTTGGTTGGAAGACACTCAACAGGAGAAAGAAATGAGAGCAGCTTCCTCAAAGATAAGTTGATCCTAATGACATCTTAAGCAGAAAAGTTACAGACCTTTATTTGTTGATGCAGTACAACTCAAAATAAGAAGAAACAACTGAAAATCTTCATAAATAATTACAACTTATAATATAAAAGTATGAACAGAACATATTAGAAGTTGCCAGACTGAAAGCTACATATATCAATAATTGAATGCATAAGTAAGCTGAAAAGGATTTATATTGACCCTTTAGAATAAGATAATCATGTGGTTCAATAATTTGTAATAACAAATTCAAAAAGAATGACATAACATTAATCACCAAAAATAACATATTCAAGATCTATCTTGAAATGCAATGCAATTGTGCTAGCATACATATAACTATATACCTACAATGAACAACAGTTCATACAATTATTATTCAGATTTCTGCACTATCCACTAATGACAATATTAATGAAATTCAACACTTCTTTCATTTTTAGTGTGAAATTAATCAAGTTTGTAGTAAAGATTCTCTAATAATTGAGATTGGAATGTGAAAGTGGGAGCCATGAACAAAAATAATTAAATGGAAAATATGGCCTCGACAAAAGGAAAAAAGCAAGAAAGCACATGATCAAATTTCAGAAGACCACTATTGTGGCGGTCATGTGCTTATGTCAATTTCATGATTGAGATGTAAGGGTGGAGTCTAGCCTGTTAATCTGAAGCTAGCCATTGACAAGCCAATGAGGTCTCCGTGTGAGCATGACTTTGTCCTGAGACTTCTGGGAAATCTCACAATATTTCCCTCATGGAGATGAGACGCTCTCTCCCTAGTTGTTGGGAGTTAGTCTCAGAGACAATGAACTACAGAGAAGATAAGATGGCAGTGTCCAAGGAGCTGAAGGAGCCAGAGGAGAATCCACATGGCTTTACCCTGATGGAACCAGACCTCTGAAGCTGGAGAAGCCACGTGGAGACCCCTGTCAATGCTGAGCTACTTCTACCACCACTGGATGCTGTTGATTACCCTGAGCCCTGGAAGCGAGGAGCCAAGGGGAGACCCCTGCAGGCGCCAGGATCCTGTACCCACTGGTCTGTGACATCATGAGTCGGAAGAAGTCGTTATAGACTGGTATCAGACATATGGGCTAATATCGGACTTATGACTTGTACTGTACTGGATTGGGATGCTTTCTTAATGTCCTATTCCTTTTTTATATATAAACCGTACCCTTATATCCATATGTGTGTCTATGAATTGTTTCTCTAGTTTACCCAGACTAACACAACTACCCCTTTTTTCATTGCAAGTACTATTTTCAAAAGCATAACAGGTTGAAATACATAGGAAATTGACTATACCACAGAGAAAAGATGATGGAGAATCTGAATAATATTAGACAAAGTTATGAGCCAACTGTGGAATAAACCTTTAATTGTTCATTTGCCAAAAGCTGATGAAGCTGAAGAAAATTAAGACAAGTTCATAACAGCCATGGTAAAACTTTGAATGCATTCCCATCAAATGTAGAGACCATCTGGAAAACAAATTTGATGTATCAAAAACCAATCATTGAGAGCTAGTTGAGCTGCTGGATGACACCAATTGCATCATAGAAGACTGCAAAAGGCTACTAAAAGGACAGACAAAAAGAAAATAACAAAGTGAATGTCAAAAAAATTCTGAAACTTGCTCTTATAGCTAGATAAAACAAGCAGAAAGGCAACAAAGGGAGTAGGTATCAAGCTTCAAGAATTACATCATTACGAATGAGGGGGAGACTAGGGTGGGAACCTAAGGCCCACTGGTGGGTAACTGGTCACCCATTACAGGGGAGTCATGGGGATGATACAGACCAGTCAAGGTGCAAAGAGGCAGTGAGGAAACATACCACTTTCCTCTAGTTCCTGAAGGCTTTTTCCCCCAATTATCATAGGCCCAACTCTACCTTACTAATCCAGCTGGACTGGACAAGGCTCACTGGTAGAAAGGGGAGCTGGAGATATGGGAATGAACTCCTTGGGGCCAGTGGTGAGACTGGAATTAATGGAAGGGTAAAGAGAAGGTGGGGTAGAGAGACGAAACCAACTACAAGGATCTACATATAACCTCCTATATGGAGGACAGACATCAAAGGAGTGGACAGGGGAAAATATTGGGCAGTGTAAGAAATGACAGAACAATAACAATTTATCAAGTATTGAGGTTTGGGGAGGAGGGAGAGCAGGGACAGAGGGGAAATATTTGGAAGCCAATATCAAGGGCTAAAGTGGAAAAGCAGATATTTAGAGAATGATAATAGCAGCAGACATGTGAAGGTGCTTAACACAGTATATGTATTTATGTATTGTGAAAAAATGATGTACGAGCCCCCAATAAAATTATTTTTAATTTAAAAAAAGCAGAAGATAAGATTAGGCTAAAACGTTTAACAAGAAATTCTATGGAAAATTTAAAAATGGTGGCTCGTGATTACTATATACTAGCTACTTTAATTCTCTCCTTGATTTCTTATGACATGTGTTAGTCTAGTAGGCATGGTTCCACATTTGTAAATGAGTATGTGGCAGTCATGTGCTTATGTTAATTTTATGATTGAAATGTAGGGGTGGAGTCTAGCCTGTCAATCTGGAGATAGCCATTGAGTAGCCAATGAGGCCTCTATGTGGGCATGACTTTCACCTGAGACTCCTGGGAAATCTTGTGATATTTCCCTCGTGAAGATGAGAAGCTATCTCCCCCAGTTGTTGGGAGTTAGTCTCAGAGATGATTAATCACGGACAAGACAAGCTGACAGCATCTGAGAAGCTGGAGGAGCCAGCGGAGAGACCACACAGCTTTGCCCTGATGGAGGTAGACCTCTGAAGCTGGGGTGGCCAGATGGAGACCTCTGTCAGCGATGAGTTGCTTCTGCTGTTGATAGACCTGAGCCCTGGAGGCGAGGTGCCTTGACAGCATGGGGATTCTGCATCCACTGACCTGTGACTTCATGAGTCGGAAGAAGACTTTATAGACTGATTTCGGGCATATGGGTTAATATCGGACTTATGCCTTTGGACTGGACTGAGCTGGGGTGCTTTCTCCATGTCCCATTCCTTTTGTATATAAACCCTTTCCTTATATCGATATGCGTGTCCTTGTTCCTCTAGTCTACCCGGACTAACACAGAGTATAATAGAAAGTTTGGCCTTATCAACAACCCATATTTATTTTGTGTACATTGTAGCCTTTTCATCTCTTAAAACTTAAGATTTTAGTCTAAACAAGTCAACAATTCATGTGTTTTGGTCTGAGAAGTCTTTCTTTAACAGTGCTTCAAATTCTAAACTATTGGCTAAATTATAGCACTGTTAATAGAATTACCTTATGCCTCATGGGGATTATTTATAATGATTTCTATTATAAAGTGATCATAATGTTTCCAAAGTAAGTTGTAGACATATGGATGAATTTGGCACTCCCATTTAATCCTAGCCCCTCATATAAGTATAATTTGTTCTTATGACTATAGTCATAAGTACTATAGTCAAGTACTATAGTACTACTTGATATTTTTCTTCATCAAGAGATCACTGTTTTTGTGTTTTCCATAGCAGACAAAAAACCTGCTGCCATCTAGTCAATACTGACTCATAGTGACTTCATGGGGGCAGGGGGTGGTGGTGGTAGTGGTGAGATTGTAACTATGTATGAGAGTAGAAAATCAACTTTTTATCCCAAGGAGATGCTGGTAGTTTTGCATCACCAAACATGTGGGTCGCAGCCCAAGAAATAAAGACTAAAGCAAAACAAAACAAAACAAAACAAAACAAAATTAGGCCAGAGTTCCTATCACAAAGTCAAGAAACCAGATGGTGCACAGCGATTAAAAAAATGGTGATTGACTCTTAAAGCCTTGTTTTAAAACAAGCAGCCATCTAAGAGAGGTATTTTATGAAAGCAGCATGCAGGCTTGTGCGATCCCAGGATTATAAATAATAAAATCTGAACGTGGGGGTGGAAATGGTGTCACAGATTAAATTCTGCTTTGCAGAAGGCTATTGGTGACAATGAAAGTCCCCCAATGCAGAGTCCCCCAATAAGTTAAGGGATGTGAATAGCCTTGCTATCAGATAGAGAGCATCATAAAGTAAATTTTGGCAGAGGCAGTTAGGCTAAAATGTAAAACTTGACCATTAGTTCTCCCTTTGACCCATTTTAAAGCTGTTACAGTTTTTAATATATTCTGCTTACTATTTGATTAAGGTTTCTATCCATTATGTCATTGTTTTTGCTTTGTGTTTGTTTTCTGTCTTTTTTGGGGGTATGATTTATGTATGGGAAAAGGTTAGATGAATCTCTAGAAATAATTACTGGATTAATAATTATCTAGGTGCTTGGCAAAGGAGGGTGTGTTTGAGAGAGATGGGGAATTAACAGCAGTGTGTACATGAAAGAAGAAAATGTTCTGAAATTGATTGTGGAGATTATTGTAAAATTCTTCTTAGAATGAATGAGCAATTAAATAGCATGATATGTGGATTATATGACAATAAAATGTTTTTAAAAGACACAATAAATTACTATAATAAAATGTGCAAATACAAGGAGTTAGAGAAACTAAACAAAAAGATAGTCTCAGCATTACTCAAACTTATAAATTAAAGAAAAAATTTCAATTTTTTAATTACAATTCTGAGAGATATAATGGGGATATATTAAGCTTTTAAGAAAAGATCGAAAGAAGATGGAAGGTGCCCAAAGACTGATAGTCTAAAAATACCATATAGTTACTATTTTAGTACTCTTCTTGCTTTTTTTAAGACACACATTAGTCTCATGGGCCTGGTTCTGCTTCCATGAACAATTGTTATGCAAATTTTTGCTTATCAGCAATCCTTATTGTTTATTTAAATACATGCCAGGCATTTAAGTTTTTATCTGAACCAGTTAATAATTCATGTATTGTGTCTGTAAATCCAGTCTTTACAAATAAAATATCTTTTCTTATCAGTGCTAAATTTTGTACTCTTGGTTAAATTAAAAACACTATCAATAGAATCACCTTATGCCTCAGAGAGGATAATATATTGTCTTTTATAATAAAACAATAATGATATCTCTAAAATTACCCCAAATATAGATAAACTACACATATAAGAATGGACATTGAGCTACTACATAATTGCAGTCCCAATGTAAGAACTATTAATTCTTATGACATGGCCCTACTTGATACATTTCCTCATGAAGAGACCACTGAGGATATGGCTGTATAGTAAAACATGAAGAAAACTGTTGGTTTATAGCTATCACAAGGACTAGCACCTGGCTCTTAAAGGTTAGTCTGGAAAGAAGCAGCAATCTCAGTGGGGCATCAGCTAAGTCTACATAGAAGAAACAAGTACCCCATGGGATCCAAGAAGTACAAAATAAATAAATGGAATCCAAATGCAACAGAAGAAATACTATCAGAACTTACAGCCTGAACCAGCAGTTTATAGAAAACTATGGGGACACGCTTTTAGATTAATGTACTGGGAGGATTGAGGATTGCTTTGACTCTGGGACTTTTATCATTGATATTTCAAATGCCAACAGAGTCACCCAAAGTGAACAGTTTTTAGCAAAGCTAGATTATGAACAGATGATGAAGAAGGAATTGGATATCCACTTCAGAATAATTGGCCATGGAAAAGTATAACATTGAAAAGTGTAGCACCCAAGCAATTTCAATGACAGAAAAAATCAAATAATATAAGGAAAATATTGTCAGAAATAGTGCCAGAAGAGGGAGTGCTTCGGTAGGAAGGCACTCAAAATTTGACTGAGGAATAGCTGCCTTTTCAAACTGGAATTGGCCATCAGGACCTGGATGAAACAATGCTCAACAGGAATGAAGCCTTTTGGACCTTCATTTACAGGAATCAAAATATGGAGAAAAAAGCTACATACACCAAATAATAAATGGAACTTAAGCTACATGAGTTATGAATTTAGGAAAATTGAAAATCATCAAAAATTAAATAGAATACATAAATATCAATATTCTGGTCATTAGTGAGCTGAAATAGACTGATATTGGCCACTTGAATTAGAAAATCATATAATATAAGATACCAGGTATTACACAGTCAAAAGGACTGACATTAAATTAATTGTCAAAAAAGGTACTTCAAGATGGATCTTGAAATAATATAATGCTGTCTGTGATAGCATGAATTCTATTGGCATTAAAAAAATTAAACTACTAAAGATAGTGATGAAGAAATTGAAGAATTTTACTGAAAATTTCAGTCTGAAATTAATGAAACATGCATTGAAGACGCATTGATATACTTTAGCTATTGTATTACAAACGTTGGAAATACAAGCTAAAGAACAATAGTTGGAAAATATATGCTTGGTTATAGAAACAAAGCTTTAGATTGCATGATAAAATTTTGTGAGACCAATGATTTACTCATTCATAGCAAATACTATTATAAAAACACAAAAAGTGATTGTATAATGTAGACATCTCCGGATAGAATACATAGAAATCAAATTGATGACATCTTTGGGAAGAATGATGGGGAAGTACATTATCAGCAGCTAACATAAAGCCAAGTATCAACTGTAGAACAGACCATCAATACTCATATGAAAATTAAGATTGAAGTAGAAGAAAATGAAAACAAGTCCTCAAAACCCAAACTACTACCATGGGACTATACGACCTTTATTTCGAGAAGATCTCAAGAACAGATTCACTGCACTTGACCCAGAGAGCTGTGGGAAGACATCAAAGACATCCATCATTCATAAAGAGACATAAAACACACACACACACACAAAGAAAGAAAGATCATTAAAAAGATGGAAAAGAAAGAAAAGATCAAAGTGCTGTCAGAGGATACTCTGAAACACATTCTTAATCATAAATAACTAAAGCAAATGCAAAAAATGAGGAAATCACAGAGCTGCATAGAAAATTTCAAAGAACAGGTCAAGAAGTCACAGCAAACCTGATTATGAATATGCAAAAGTGTGAGTTAGAAAACCAAAAAGAAACAACACACTCAGCATATCTTAATCCAAAAGAGCTCAAGAAAAATAATCAAATCTCCAGTTGTGATATTGAAAGATTCAATGGGGAAAATAGTCAATGATGAAAAAAGCATTAACCAAAAATGAAAAGAACAGTGTGGCAGTCACATAATCTCCTGTCAGCTTGGGGGTCGGGCAGAGTCTAGCCTGTCAATGAGGTCATAATGACGCCTCTGTGTGGGCATGGCCTTCTCTTGAGGATTTTGGGAACTTCAATCTTTCTCCCTGGAGGTGGGGCACACTGCTTCACATTCCTGTTGAAAAGCCACACAGAGCCACACTGCTGGCAGCTGGAGGAGCCAAATGGGGATCCACACCAAGGCTGAGAAGCTTCCACCACCACTGGATCCAAGGCTGGCCTGTGATCTTCTTGCATTTGGCATTATTGCATGTTCTGTTTCAATCTAAAGGGGAATTTATGGACTGATATCAGACATGTAGCCCAATATCAGATTTATGGACATTTTGGATTGAGCTAGGATGTTTTCTCAATATACAATTTGTATTTGATATAAAGCTTTCTTTTACACACACATTTATCCCTGGAATTATTTTCCAGTTAATCTGAAGTAACACAAATACAGAGTCACTGCATCAAAAAGAAACAGTCTATATCAACCATTTCAAGAAGTAGCATATGAACAAGAACCAATGTTTATGAAGGAAAAAAAGTCTACCCTTCAGTGAAAGCATTAACCAAAAGCAAGATTCTAGGAATTTATAGAATACCAATTGAAATGTTTTAGCAAGCTGAACAAGTACTGCAAACAAAAACAAAACAAACAAAAAGTGAAGACATCTTTGTGACCAATTGCTTGGAAGTGATCCATATTTGTACTCATTCCAAAGAAAGATGACCTAACAAAATGTACAAGTTAGGGAATAATATATTAATATTACATGCAATTAAATTTTTGCTGAATATCATCCAATAATGATCGCATTAGTACATTGACAAAGTTGCCAGAAGATCAGGCTAGATTCCTCAGAAGACATGGACTATGGGATATAATTGGTAATATCAGATGGAACTTGGTTGAAATCATAGACTCTCAGAAATATGTTCACTTCTTTTTCATTAACTGTGCAAAATAATTGAATTGTGTGAATCATAACAAACAATGGATAGCCTTGTTTGGCATCACACTCATGGTGATGCTAACTGCAGGAGGAAAGCTGAATCAGTGAATGTGTAAGCATCTCAGTTCTGACAGGGTTCTCCACATAGCTGGTCCAGAACCCAGGGTTGCATTGGGGTGGGTCTATATGCCTACTCCTCACGGATGACTTGCAGGAAGTGAGGCTTACCAACTGAAGCAGGGAGCTGAATGAGGCATCTGCACCCTGGTCTGACCATCAGAAAGCAAGATCCAGGAGAACTAGATATGCAATGCTTACTGAGCCATTTATCTTTCTGCCCTTCAATTAGACGCACATGTGTTTATTGGCCAGTTTGACAAAATAAACCTTAACTATCTCAATAACAGTAGCAAAGTTACAGTTGTGAAGTAGCAATGGAAATAATGTAATGGTTGGGGAGTCACTACAACATGAGGGTTGCAGGATTAGGAAGGTCCAGACTCGCTGGTTTAAATTCAGAAATGTGTGTTACAGGGCTGAATCTTCTCACCATATGTATTCAAATAATAGCTGGGCAAAAAATCAGAGAAGCTAGATTATATGAAAAAGAACGTAGCATCAATATTGGAGATGGAATTATTAATAACCCATTTTATACATGTTATATAACCTGGTTTGTTGAAGTTGAGGACTGGAAGCACTTGCTAATGAAGGATAAGAATGGCAATTTTCAGTAGAGATTACAATCCAATATAAATAAAAAACACCAAAGTCCTCATAGCTGAATCAATAAGGATCATAATGATAAATGGAGAAAATAATGGATTTAATTTTCTCTTGATAAACAATCAATGCTAACGGAAATGGCAGCCAAGAGATGAAGTGCTATATTGCATTAGATTAATCTTTTTTTCTTTTTCCCCACACAGGCCCTAAATTAATCTTATGCACAAAATTTATGAAAAGTGTTTAAGTAAGTGATGTAGCTTAGAGGACTACAATTTCCCTGATACGAGTCATGGTATTTTTCATTGCCTCATATACATGTGGAAGTTGGTCATTGAATAAAGAAAATGAAAGAAAATCAAAGGTTTTGAACTATGGTATTGGCAGAGAATATTGAATGTACTGTTTACATACAAAAGTTAAAACAGATGTATGGTAGTTACATAATTTCATGACAACTTAATCAATAAGTGTAGGGGTGGAGTCTAGCCTGTCAGTCTGGTGATGCCTCCATATGAGTATGGCTTTCTCATGAGGATTCTGGGAACTTCCTCTCTTTCTCCCTGGAGTTGGACCACACATACTCTCTTTGTTTCATCTTCCTGTTGACAAGCCATATGAAAACACGTGAAGACCTGAGAAAGCCATGCAGTGGGGACCTGCTTCAGCTGAGATGCTGCCACCAGCATTGGATCCACAAGACTTTCCACCTACCAGTCTGTGATCATCCTGCATCTGGCATCATTGCATGTGCTGTGTGAGTCAGAAAGAATTTATGGACTACTATTGGACATATGGTCTATTTTCAGACTTAAGAACTTGATCGGGACTGAGCTGGGATGTTTTCTCAATATACAATTGCTCTTTGACATAAAACTCTCTCTTACACACATGAGTGTATCTGGATTTCTTTCTCAAGTCAACATGGATTAACAAAAGATTTGTCTTAGAAGTTAAACTGTACAGCCAAATGGTCCTTTGAGGCAAAGATGGCAAGACGTCTTCTCAAATACCTTGAAAATGTTTTCAGGAGAGACTAGTCCCTGAGGAAGGACATAATGCTTGAAAAAGTGGAGGAACAGGAGGAAATAGGAAGCCACTGGACAGGAGGTATTGACATAGTGGTTGTAATAATGGGCTCATACATAAGATGAATAGAAAGTTGAAACAGGAAAACACAGGTTGGTGGATACAACACTAAATGTATGCAACTTTAGCCAAGTGAATGCAAGGTGGGGTGTTTGATAGCTGCTGATATTTCCAGGTGATATGGCAGGATGTGAATAAACAAGGCACAGGTTCATTAACAGCAGTAGAAGTGAGCTAGCTGTTGTACACTATCAACACATAGCAAGAGCTGGCCACACCCAAAATGAAAACTCCCTCAATTGTATCCAAACAGTAACTTGATAGAGACAGTTAAAAAAAAAATCAGAACAACCCCCCAAACCAAAAATCACACCCACTGGCAGTTAAACAGCTCATACCATTGGATTAATTACTACTAGAAACTCTATAAGACCGAGCAGAACTATCCCTGTGGGCTTCCAAGACTGTGACTGTATAGGAGGAAGAGCCTCACCTTTCTCCCTTACAGCAGGTGATGGAATAGATGGTGGTTTGGAACTGATGACTTTGGGCTCAGGTAGATGTGTAACCCACTAGGCTTCCAGGGCTACTTAAGAGGTTGTACGCCACCCCATTCTTTCCAAACTTGCTTGATTGCTTAACAGAAGACCCTATCCTGGAGTTGATCATACAATGCTATGTCATGTCATAGGAGAATCTTGGCCAACCCAAACGGACATAAAACCTAGCTATCACAGTATTGCTTATCCAAATCCTGCTGCTGCTAATCACCTCATTTTCATGTGAAAGATGGACGATGAATAAAGAAGACAGAACTGATATATTTGAATGAGGGGGTTGGAAAGGAATATTGAAAGCAACATGTAAAGAAAAGAAAAGAAAAGAAAGCAACATGTACTGCCAGAGGACAACCTAATCTGTCTTAGAGGAAGTACAACCAAAATATTTCTTACAATTAGAGGACAGTGACTTTCTCTCATGTACTCTGGGCATGATTTTAGAAGAAAACAGTCCCTCGTAAAGGATATTATGCTTGGTAGAAGCAGTTCTGATTCATCGCTACCCTATGTACAACAGAACAAAAGACAACCCATCCTCGTACCATCCTCACAATGTTTCTGTTAGAGTCCATTGTTGCCGCCCTATGTCAATCCATCTTGTTGAGGGACTTCCTTCTTTTTTGCTGCCTCTATACTTTAGCAAACATGATGTCCTTTCAAAGATTGGTCTTTCCTGATAACATGTCCAAAGTACATAAGATGAAATCTTGTCATTCTTGCCTCTAAGTAGCATTCTGACTGTACTTCTTACAAGACAGACCTGTTTGTTCTTGCATCATGGGCATTGTTTTCACATTACATTTAATTGCTCTAATCTTTGTATTACAGTGGAAATTTTATAAGCAATGCCTCATTTTTACTTATCCATAGGTTCTAAAATTCACTTAATCATCTAATTTTGGTCTGATGAGGATAATCATATATATATATATATATATATATATATAGTTATTGGAAATACTGGAAGCATTTGTCACTCAAGCATGTTCTGTCTTGAGAATTCTAATTCTACTCAGGAATTTAAACAATATTGCTTGGATGATTGACTTGGAGCAAGGAAAGAAGAGGGACAGTATAAACACAAAGGGAGTGAAGATACATTTCCCTTCCCAATAGATTTTCACTACCAAGGGAGGTAGAGAGCAGGAAAGACATATTTCCTTCATAAATAATTTTCAAAAGATATTTGGTTGGCAACACAGATATGAGCAGGATACTAAAGGATTTGGGCTAAGACAAGAAGGATATGACCCGCAACCACAGAAATAGCGAAATTGACTGTTAGGAAGGCAAGACGATTCAAGTCAAGGTCCTGACTTGACTACAGGGACATAGTCTTAACTTGTAATTTCTCTGTGTGTAATATCCATACAGGGTATGCTCTCTATGAATAAACAGTCAATGGCAGACCTGCCATCAGTTGTACAAAAATCTTAATTTTCCACTCAGACAGGCTGAAAGACCCAGCAACACAATTATGTGAGATATAAACCTTACAAAAATTCACTCTGCTATTCAAACATTTCCCCCGCCTTCTGTTTGACTACTTTCTTTCTGAAAATGAAACAAGAACTGATAGGAGTAGTTTAAAACATGGAGTCCCCGCCTGGTAGCAGTATCAACATATTATATTTCTTTCTTCCTTTACTTGGAAGTACTACAGGGTTTAGATGCATTCTCTCTTCATTCTTCATGTTGCAAGAAAGTATTCACATGAAGAGAGGGCATAAGATGGTTCAGAATGAATGAGTTTATGGGTCATCTCCAACACAAGTGTGAGATAGGCATGCCAACTCATCTGAGAACTTCATGGGATGAAAATGCAGGTTTTCATGCCCGTGATGGCAGATTTTCTACTACTGGCAGTCCTTTCTTATTTAATCATTTTATTGGGGGCTCATACAACTTACCACAATCCATCCATCCATTTAGTGTATGTCAAGCACATTTGTACACTTGTTGCCCTCATCATTCTCAAAACATTTGCTTTTGACTTGAGCCTGTGGTATCAGCAACTCATTTTCCCCTCCCTCCCTGCTCCTCAATCCACCTTCATCCATGTCCCTATTGTGCATAGCCTAGCACAAAGGTTACATATAGATCCTTATAATCAGTTCCCCCTTACTACCCCACCTTCCCTCCACCCTCCAGGCATCACTAGTCTCACCACTGGTCCTGAAGGAGTTATTTTTCTTGGATTTCCTGTTTCTGGTTCTTACCTGTACAAGTGTACATTGTCTGGTCCAGCTGGAATTTTAAGCTAGAGTTGGGATCATGATAGTGGGGAGGAGGAAACATTGAAGAACTAGAAGAAAGTTATATGCTTCATCATTGTTACACTGCACCCCAACCGGTTCATCTCCTCCCTATAACCCTTTGGTAAGGAGGGTGCCCAATATTTAAATATGGACTTTGGAACACTAATCTATACTCCCACATATTTACACTTATTTAATTTTTAGTTTTTTGATGCCTGATACATGATTTCTTTGACACCGCGTAGTCACACTGGCTGGTGTGCTTCCTCCATGTGGATTTGGTTGCTTCTGAGCTACATGGCCACTGGTTTACTCTTCAAGCCTTTAATACCCTAGACCCTATATCTTTTGACAGGCTGGCACCATAAGCTTTCTTAATCATATTTGCTTATACATACATTTGTCTTTAGTGAGCATATTAGGAAGGTGGGCACACAATGATATGATTTGATGTTCTTTAATGCCGGATACCTGATTTCTTTCACAACTTGAGATCACACATGTTGGTGTGCTTCTTCCATGTGCGCTTTGCTGCTCCTGAGCTAGATGGCTGCTTGTTCATTTTCAAGCCTTTAAGACCCCAGACACTATATCTTTTGATAGACTGGCACCATCAGCTTTCTTCACCACATTTGCTTATGCACACATTTTTCTTCAGCAATCATGTTGGGAAGTAGAGCATCATGGAATGCCAATTTACTAAAACAAAGTGTTTTTTCACTGAAGAGCAACTTCAGTGAAGGCCCAATGTCCATCTGCTGCCTAAATGCTAAACCTATAAATATATGCATGAAGAAATATTTCCCCATCATCATATATAAATATATTTACCTTTGTACATTCCTGTGTTTAGACCTCTATAAATGCCCCTTTTCTACCATTCTTTCCTCTATTTCCTCTTGCCTACTATTTCTTTCCTCTATTTCCTTGTGTTCTACTATCATGATCAGCTTTCATTAGGGTTTCTGATATATCACATGATTATTCTCTTGATCAGTTCCTACCGGGACTCTCACACCCTCCTTACTATTGCTTTTGAATCACTTGTTGTTCCTTTGTTTTTGTATTGTCATTATCCTTTCCCCACCTCCCCCTCTCTCATGTCCCCCGGACCATTGGTCCCATTGTTTTCTTCTCCAGACTGATCATTCAGCCTATCTTGTCTAGATAGACCTTGAGAGATAAGGATATGCACAAAAAAAGATATAGTAAGATGAAGTGACACAAGAAAATAAAATGATGATGAAAACAACAAACAAAACCAATGTCCAGAAAAAATATAAATAAATAAAAAGAACAATAAAAAAGAAAAACCTGTAAATCATTCAGTCTGTTTGTTGACCTCTATGAGTGTCCTCTGGTGGAGTCTGATATTGTGGCATGCTCTGGCCCCAAAGTCTAACCATGGCACTCCCTGAGGTCTTCCACGTTCTGCTCCCCACACTGTTATGTTCCACACCCTTAGTGTTTTGCCTCGGTATGGTGGAGTCAGACCGGGTGCAATCTTGACCCTCTGTCTCCAGGGTAGTCTGCTGTAGGATAAAGTGACCAGATTTTAAGCGGGACACCAAAGCGGGACACCACTGACTGGTGTGTGTGTGTGTGTGTGTGTGTGTGTGTGTGTGTGTAGAGGTATCTGATTAAACTTGTTCTATATGGAACAACAAAAATTTTCATTGAATGCAAAAATAGTATTGAAATATATTTATTTTAATTTTAAAATGCCACAGGATGTTGTTAAATTGTTAAACAGTGTGACATCTGGTCACCTTACTGTAGGACCTTGGATCAGCAAGGGAAGTTATGTCTCAAAGTGGAGCTGGACAACTAGCCCTCTCTGTGCATTGGCTGTACTGATTGGGGATAACATCCTCAAGGTTGGTGGGCCAGCTTGTGCTTCACTCTCTCTTCCTTCTCCTTCATTTCTTCCCCTTATCTCAGATCAGACATGTCCGTCTCCCTGAGCTTCAGCTTCACTGTTGTCCTTTAAAGTAAATTCTTCTGGGGAGGGGGGGAGCTGTCCACATAATTTGGATTGGGGCTGGGGCCCCTCAGACTCTCCACTGGCTCCTTGCTCCATACCTTCACACTGCATTCTCATCCTGGGTTTAAGTCTGGTCCCTCTCTCCCTGTGGAGATATAAACAATAAGCTCCTCTTGGGTGGGCTTACTCCCCCCCACGCCGACTCCTTTTTCGTTGGCTACCATATGTAACTCTGGATTTGGTCTGGCCCTTGCCATACTACCTGGACCTCACCCTGGGGATTTTTGTATACAATAGCTTTCCCCTTATATGACTGACCTTTTTATAGTACCCTTTACAACTTTCTTTTACAGATCTTCAGCATGCTCCCAAAGTTAATGCTGCCTCATTGATGCATCTGGGCGAGCACCACTCCAAGAATCAGCTCATTGGATTGTGCTGGCTGTGTGCATGTCCTGCTCATCTTATTGCATGACCTTTGCTATCTCTACTGGTTCACAACATCCCCCCTTTTGAAAGCCATTGATAAAGGAAATGTGCCCTCACCTGCCTTTGTGCCAGGTATTATTTCCATTGTTTCCTTTCCTTCTGCCTTGCCACCTTGCCCAGAATCTGTCTGGCCTACTTGATATAGCCATTAGTTTCATTCATATCAACTTTTCTGAGCTTTTGTTACAGTTTTAATTCCGTGAAAGTGGCCCCTACTATAACCACTGTGCTCTCCTTGGGATCATCAATAATTTAGGCTAACAAAATTCTATATCTGATATTAAAGTAACAGTTTGAGTGTTTCAGTATCTTCTTTTGTTAAAAAAAAAAACTATTTTTGGGCATCACTGCCCTCTGGTGGTTGTGGGAGCTACCCAGCGCTGCTCCTGAGAGCTGCCGCTGGATTTGAACTGCCAAGCCCGTGGGCCACAGTCCCACACTCAAACACTTACGCCACTGGGGCTCAGCCCCTAGTATATTCTTTTTAAAAATCATTTCATTGGGGACTCATACAGCTCTTATCACAATCCACACATCCATCCATTCTTTCAAGCACATTTGTATATTTGTTGCCATCATCATTTTCACAACATAATCTTTTTACTTGAGTCCTTGATATCAGCTCCTCATTTTCCCCCTCATGAACCCTTGATAATTTATAAATTATCATAATTTTTATGTCTTACAATTACTGATGTCTCCCTTCATACACTTTTATGTTGTCTGTCCCTCAGAGAGGGGTTTATCTGTAGATAATTGTGATCTATTCCCCCTTCCTCTCCCAACCTTCCCCTTCTCCTCCTGATATAGCTCCTTTCATTATTGGTCCCCAAGGGTTTATCTGTCCTAGATTCCCTGTGTTTGTAATTCTATATATACCCATGCACATGTTCTAATCTAGCCGGATTTGTATGGTAGAATTGGGGTCGTGAGAGTGGGGGGAGGAAGCATGAAAGAGCTAGAGGAAAGTTGTATGTTTCATTGGTGCTAAACTGCACCCAGACTGGCATGTCTCTTCCTTGTGGCCCTTCTGTAAGGGGATGTCCAGCTGTCTACAGATGAGCTTTCGATCTCCATTCTTCC
The DNA here is from genome assembly GCA_004026705.1 of Nesogale talazaci. Taxonomy (NCBI): domain Eukaryota; kingdom Metazoa; phylum Chordata; class Mammalia; order Afrosoricida; family Tenrecidae; genus Nesogale; species Nesogale talazaci. The sequence continues at coordinate 127,590 of PVJH01004043.1, forward strand.
CCCCCGCCCCCTTTCACATTGATATGATTTTTTTGTTCTGGGTTTTTCAAATGCCTGATACCCAATCCAATTGACACTTCATGATCACATAGGCTGGTATGCTATGGACTTTGTGGCTTTTCAGCTAGATGGCAGTTTTTTTTTTCAATCTTCAAGCCTTTAAGACCATACATCCTATATTGTTTGATAGCAGGACACTATCAGCTTTCTTCACCACATTTGCTTATGCACCCACTCCATCTGCAGCCATCATGTTGGGAAACTGATCATCATGGAATGCCAGGGTATTTGAACAAAATGTCCTTGTGTTGAGGAAGTAATTGAGCAGAGACCCAATGTTCATCTCCTACCTTTATATTTAACATATAAATATATGTACATAGGTCTATTTCCTTACATTGCATATAAATGTATTTACATATGTATTTATCTGTAGTTAGACCTCTATAAATGTTCTTTTCTTCCTATTTATTTCTTCTATTTCCTTTCCTCTTTTACCACTGTCTTGTTTGGCCACTTTGGTTTCAGTTATTTTTCTTAGTTAGTTGCCCTTGAGTGTAGACCTCCTACACTCACCTCACAATCAATTTTAGATCACTTATTGTTCCCTTCTCCCTGGGTTTGTTAACAACCACTTCCTTTCTCTGTGTCTCCTCTCCCATTAGCCCTGCTGTTTTTTCCTCCAGATTGTTTATCCTGCCTATCTTATCTAGACAGATATGCAGAGACAATAAGCACAAAAACAAGGCAGAGCAAAAGAAAACAAGACAGACTCGCCCAAACAAGAACAACAAAAACCTCAAAATGCAACAAAACAAAAAGAAAAAAAGTTTCAGAAAGTTGAGAATTCAGAAAGCTACGGGGTGCACACAGAAATATGCAATTTATTGAGTCCTAGTTAAATCTGAGTAGAAGTAGATAATAATTGGGTTTAAGGAGGAAGCTTTAACCTTGACTTACTTGTTCAGTTTCTTTGTTTTTTGAAATACCCCATGTTGTTTTTCATTCATTATTTTCAGATGAACATGAACAATTCCAGCTTGCAGTCCCACCAAGAGATGGCATATCTTAGGTTCAGTTGAAGAAGCTGCTTTACTGAGCAGCTGGGTCCCTGGTCCTTAGAATATCCATTCCTCACAGAAATGGTAAAAATGCCATGTTCAGAAAACTTGTTTATTAAAATATTGACCAGTTGGTTGAAGAGCTAAATTGACAGACAATATTTACCAGAGAGTTCTTTTTTTTTAACTTTGAAGAAGTTTTTCTTTTGTATTTCCACATTTTTTTATTTAAATAATTTTGTTCAGGGTTCTTACATCTCTTATCAAAATCCATACATTCATCCATATGTCAAACACATTTGCACACACGCTGCCTGAGTTAGTCTGGGTAGACTAGAGGAACAAATTCAAGGACACATATATGGATATAAAGAATGGGTTTATATTCAAGAGGAAGAAGACATTGAGAAAACATCCCAGCCCAGTCCAGCTCAAGTCCCAAGTCCGATATTAAACCATATGCCCAAAATTAGTCCATAAAGTCTCCTTCTGACTCATGAAATCACAGGTCAGTGGGTACAGAGTCCTTGCACCAACAGGGGTCTCCCCATGGCTCCTCGCTTCCAGGGCTCAGGGTCCATTCACAGCATCCCATGGTGGCAGAAGCAACTCATCACTGGTAGAGGTCTCCATGTGGCTGCCCCAGCCTCAGAGGTCTGCCTCCATCAGGGTAAAGCCGTGTGGTCTCCACGCCGGCTACTCCAGCTTCTCAGACGCCGCCATTCTGTGTTGCCTGTGGTTAATCATTTCTGAAACTAACTCCCAACAACTGGGGAAGATAGCTTCTCATCTTCACAAGGGAAATATCGTGAGATTCCCCAGAAGTCTCATGTGAAAGCCATGCCCACAAAGAGGCCTCATCAGCTACTCAAGGGCTATCTCCAGATTAGCAGGTTAGACTCCACCCCTACATTTCAATCATAAAATTAGCATAAGCACATGACTGCCACATCGCCACTGTCATTTTCAAAACATTCTTTTCCTACTTGAGTCCCTGATATCAGCTCCCATTTCTACCCCCTCCCTCTCCTACCCACTCTCCCTTATGAACTCTCGGTAAGTTATAGATTATTTTTTCCATATCTTATATTGTCTTCCATCACCCCACATTTTATTTATTTATTTATTTATTTATTTATTTATTTATTTATTTATTTATTTATTATTTTTGGCATCACTGCTCTCCGGTGGTGGGAGTAGGAGGCCCAGCCCCACTGCTGGAATTGAACCTCCGTCCCAGTGGGCTGCAGTCCCGCGCACAACCACTACGTCACCGGGGCTCAGCCCACCCCACATTTTATTTTTAAAATGTCGTTCTGACTAAAAATAGCATATACTCACTGTGAAAAGAGAGACTATTATCATCCAGAGCATTGAGTCTGCTTACTGGATTTCTTCCTGCAATTTCTTTTTATTTTAATTCAAATAACTTTATTAGGGGCAATACAGCTATTATAACATTCAATACATCATCTTTATCAAGCACATTTGCACACATGTTGCTACATTCATTTCCAAACATTTTCCACTTGAGCCGTCAGTATAAGCTCCTCTTAAAAAAAAAAAAAAAAAAAAAAAAAAAAAGCTCCTCTTTCCCCTCCCCTCCTTTTTTAAATGAATCATTTTATTGGGTACTCATACACCCAATACACCTCCCCTCATGATTCATACATACATCAATTTTATGCAGACCTCATTTGTACACTTGTTGCCATCATCACTCTCAAAACATCCTCCCTCCTCTTAGGCCTCCATTTCCACCTCCCCATATTTTCCTTCCCCACAGTGTTAGTCCAGGTAGACTAGAGGAACAAATTTCATAGACATGAATATAGATATAAGGAGAAGGTTTATTTACAAGAGGAACAGGACACTAAGCCCAGTCCAGTTCAAAGTCATAAGTCAGATATTAACCCATATGCCCGAAATCAGTCTATAAAGTCTCCTTCCGACTCATGAAGTCACAGGTCAGTGGGTGCAGAGTCCTGGGGTTGGGAGGGGTCTCCACATGACTCCTCACCTCCTGGGCTCAGGGTCCATCAACAGCAAAAGTAACTCATCACTGGCAGAGGTCTCCATGTGGCCGCCCCAGCTTTAGAGGTCTGGCTCCATAAAGGCAAAGCTGTGTGGTCTCTCCACCAGCTCCTCCAGCTTCTTGGATGCTGCCATCTTGTCTTGTCCATGATTCATCGTCTCTCTCACTAACTCCCAACAACTGGGGTCGATAGCTTCTCATCTTCATGAGGGAAATATCATGAGATTTCCCAGAAGTCTCAGGAGAAAGCCAGGCCCACATAGAGGCCTCATTGGCTACTCAATGGCTATCTCCAGATTAACAGGCTAGACTCCACCCCTACATTTCAATCATAAAATTAACATACACACATGACTGCCACACATCCCATGAACCTTTAATAATTTACAAATTGTTATTTCATATCGTACACTCTCCAATGTGTCCCTTCACTCACTTCTCTGTTGGCGATGCCCCAGAGAGGAGGTTATATGTAGATCCCTGAAATTAGTTCCCCCTTTCTACTCCTCCATGCCTCCATCCTCCCAGTATCATCACTCTCCATCACTCGTTCTGAGGGAATATCTATCCTAAATTCCCCAAGTTTCTGACTCCAGTGTATATCCCCTGTTCTAGCCAGACTTGTCTGGTAGAAACGAGAGAATGGTAGTGGGTGGGAGGAAGCATTTGAGAACTAAAGAAAAGATTTATATTTCATTGTTACTACCTGGCCATCACAGGTGGGATTCCACGACCACTCTAGTCCACCAAGGGCATACCATCTGCCCATCTCGCCCATCACGTCGAGGAGGTGGAGCTTGAGTGCATGTGTTAGGACCCAAAAGATGGTGAACTATGCGTGGGCAGAGCGAAGCCAGAGGAAACTCTGGTGGAGGTCCGTAGCAGTCCCGATGTGCAAATCGGTCATCCGACCTGGGTGTAGGGATGAAAGACTAATCGAACCATCTAGTAACTGGTTCCCTCCAAAGTTTCCCCCAGGAGAGCTGGTGCTCTCACAATGTCGTCCACAGTTTTATCCGGTAAAGCGAATGATTGGAGATCTTGTGGCT